>WURT03669214.1:0-17521 GCA_009936505.3 Holothuria glaberrima | reverse complement strand
TTCCCATACTACAGGTCTCAACAAAGATATGGCTTTCTTATCCCACTACTCTATCAGTAAGCAAGTCCCTTCTACTCCGTAAGTTCATCTGTTCATTGATCAGTTCTGACGAAGATCTCAGGGAGATCGAAACGTAAATACACATACGTGAAACCAATACTTGTTGGATCTCAGTGTTATCTTTAACGTTTTGCTTTGTAACTCAACTTCCAACACACGGTATACACTCATCTGTATAATCATGTTATTTAAAATGAGGCTCAACACGGCCCCTCTCCGTGCTCGACGATCAACGGAATCTCTGATGATCAAACTTGCAAGAACTAGATCGGACATTGCTTTCTTGTCGAAATGCAAAGAAATTTGATCTGATCCCAAGAGGACTTTCACTTAAAAACCCGATGCTCAACTCCGGTGGGCCTCAAGCGGTAAAAATATGCAAACGGGCATCGGAACTTCTTAGAAATCACGCCCTGAAATTGGGATATGCCAGACAACATTATCTTGTCGGTCAAGTGGAAATTGAAAGCCAGCGACTCGAATCCTTGTTACCGACCGAGGTAGACACAGGCACAGTAATATCGGACCTTCAGACCTCATAGGAACACGAACTGTCCTCTACCTTCCAGCGAAAAAACGAAAAGTTACAGAAATCGGTGAGACATTCGAATTATCTAACTCCAGGCATAGTGCATTTACGGGGAAACACCGGGACGGGGACCACTAGCAACACTGGTGTTACCACCAAAAACTCCTCAAATGTCGTCAATCTGTCACAACACACTCTAACTGAGGCAGAGAAATCCTTGCTTTCACGTGGGCTCTCCATTTGTCCCACAGCCAAATTGGACACCGTGGAATTGTCTCAGAACACGGAAAACTTTCTACGCAAGGTACGTTTAGCTGAATATTTTAAAGACAGTGATTCCACTACTGACCGCCCTAATTATGTGCCTCCAAAACAGTCACAGTGGACCCCAACCGTAGGACGTAACCCCCATATTGATTCTTTCGTCAATCAAGTTAGGGGCCATCTTGAAAATTTCCCCCAATCCACCCAACGTCTTGCCCCTGACAACCTCTCCTTACATGAGCGTAAAGCACTCCGTGACCTGAAAAACAAGAGTGACATTGTCATACGACAGGCGGACAAAGGAGGTGCAATCACCCTTCTCGATCGGGACGCCTATGTAAGGGAAGCGAATACGCAACTAAGTAATAAGGATTTTTATATACAGGTTGACTGCGATCCCACGGAAACCCATCACAAGGAACTAATATCTCTTGTTAAGAGTTTTGACAACGTTGAAAACCAGGAACTCGTCCTGTCACTCATCCCCCCTCTCCCCCAGGCGGGCACCTTTTATACCATCCCCAAACTCCATAAATTAGAGGGGATAATCTCTAAACACCTCGAACGCCATGAACAAGAACTGGCCAACCTCAAAGACAATGACTTAGAGTCTGCTGCCAAAGCACTCTCCATAGTACCTCCCGGCAGACCAATCATATCTGGGAAGGGAACTCTTACAGAATACATTTCAGGATTTATTGACTCCATTGTTCAACGTCTCATGCCGCATATTCCCAGTTACATTCAGGATCACCACATGGAAGCATGCATGAGTTCGGGGACAGCTAGGGACGAAACCTAGTAGTAACGTTGCATATGACATGGTATACCCGATCATGCAATGACTAATGCATTTTTTCTTACTTTAAATTCGTTCATAAGCGGTTAAGTTGCGAGTTTAATCAAAGGAAAGTGACGTCGTCTCAAGTGTTTGAAGGTTTTTCTTAAATATTCAAGTAGAAATTATCCATGCTTGTTAACCCATACTTCAAAACTTGAGCCAGAAAGCCAAAAGGCTTATTGATTCCTTGCCATATGATATATTGGAGCAAACATGAATCATCCATATAACAAACACGGGATCACAGTTATCCTACTTGAGATATCATCTTTATAAGGTCAAAACATTTTGAAATCTTGTGATACAAATGACCTTTCACCTCCACTTAAAACAACAGAGATCACCTACCCCATATAGCCACGTGCTAAATATGAACAATTCACAGGCCAGGTATGAGACACCTCTCAGTTATCTTCCTTAAAGTATCATGTTAACAAGGTTTCTACCTTTTTGATCCCAAATGACCTTTGACCTCCACGAAAAATGATAGGGACGAACCCTACTCTTTATTAGCAATCCACACAATAAGTATGAGATCCCTCACAGTTATCCTTCTTGAGATATTGTATTTACACGGTTTTGATCTTTTAACCTCTTGTGACCCCAAGCAAGTATCTCCTTAACACAAACAAACCAAATGTTAAGTCTAAGATCTCTCACAGTGAACATTCTTGAGATATAATATTTACAAAAATGTGACCTTTTGTGACCAAAATGACCTTTGACCTCAACGAAAATGATAGTGATCATTCACACAATCATATCCACATACTAAGAACGAGATCCTAACACTTACCCTCCTGGAGATATCGTGTTTACAAGGTTTTGACCTTTTGACCTCTGGTGACCCCAAATGACCTTGACTTCCATTTAAAATAAGAGGATCATCTACGCAATATGCCACATACTACGTATGAGATCCTTCACAGTAACCCTTCTTGAGATATTGTGTTTACAAGATTTTGACCATTTGACCTCTGGTGACCCGAAATGCCCATTAACCTCCACTAAAAATAATAAAGATCATCTACTCAATATGGGCAACAGACTTGCCAAGCAAGAGAACCATGGGAGTTACCCTCTATGAGATAGTATTTATAAGGTTTTGACCGTTTGACCTCTGTGACCCCAAATGACCTTTGACATTAATTAAAAGTAACAGGGATCCTTTACTCATTTTGGATGCCAAGTATGAGATCCCTCACTGTTACCATTCTTAAGATAAGTGTTTACAACTTATTGACCGATTGACCTCTGGTGACCACAAATGAACTTTGTCCTCCATGAAGACAATAAGGATCATCTAATTAACGTGGGTAATCCACGTGCTAAGTATGAGATACCTCACAGTTATCCTTCTTGAGATATCGTGTTTAAAAGGTTTTAACCAGTTGACCTCTGGTGACCCCAAAACGATTTTTGACTTCCACAAAAATAATAGTGATTATTTACTCAATATGGGCAATCCACATGCTGAATATGAGATCCCTCAAAGTTATCCTTCTTGAGAACTCGTGTTTACAAAATTTTGACCTTTTGACATCTGGTCACCTTGAATGACCTTTGATCTCTACTAAAAACAAAAGGGATTATTTACTTAATACTAGCAATCCGCATGGTAAGTATGAAATCCCTCACATTTATCCTTCTGGAGATACCGTGTTTTCAAAAATTTTAAAGGGGTTTGACCGTTTGACCTCTGTTGATCCCAAATGACCTTTGAACTCCACCAAAAACAATAGCGAATCCATTTACTTAATATGGGCAATCTTCAAGCCAAGTGTGAGATCCTTCAAAGTTACCTTTCTTGAGATGCTGTGTTTACAAGCAAAGCATCACATACATACAATATACATACATACGTACGTACGTTCATACATACATACGTACGTACTTACGTACGTAAGTACGTACGTACGTACATACATACATGAATCTTCATCATTTCAGACTAAAAACAGACATGAGTGGCATGAAAAATCTTACATTCTGTTTGTTGAATTTGAACTTAACTTACATTTTTTGAAATTTTCCAAGGTTTGTCTCACCACTCTACACAAGAGTACATTATGCTTTGTCTATATTGTGAGTCCGTGGATGCAATCCTTTTCATTAGGTTGTTAAGGCAAATAGGTTATTGCTCAGCTCAGTGATGACCATGCTTGTGCCTAACAGAGCGCCAATTAGGGCCTAATAAATCAAACAGCAGTTAAGGTGCACTAGCACACGTTAAATGCACATTATTGCCCCACCTTCGCATATTATATCCACTCCTGGGCATGCGTTTCTAGTGTAGCTGAATCGACTTGAGCAAATTAGCCTGCTTACGTGACCCCAAAATTGGCCTCAGGTTTGAGGCATATTCCATTTTGACGTGCGTGCGCCAGTCAAATACCTAAGTGAAAGAGTGTAGCCTGAGGCTCTTTGCGTCACCACAGTGTCTGAATTTCCAATCGCCTCACTGGTCTCAATTTATGTGCATGCTAACACGCGTTTTGCGCTTGTTAATAATGCACACCACAATAGTCTCATTGTTCCCAATCTATAAGCATGCCAACATGCGTTTACGTGTGTTTGTAATGCACATCACCTCTTAATCCTAACAGAGGCTCTCCATGTGACGTCATATTGGCCTCAGTTTTTCTGTGGCCCCAGGAAAGTTCCCAAGCTTTAGCTCAACCCAACGATATGCATGCTAACGCGTATAATTCCGCATTTGGGAGGAAAGCGCTCGGTACCCGAGTTCGGCGTCATGATGATATCCAGCCATTGCTTTCTTGACATTTGATTACAACTACATGGTGCCATCACTCTTTCAAACTCATTTCTAAAATCATCACCTAAAACTAGGTCAAGGGTGTGAATTTTAAGGTTATACCAACTTCCTGAAAAGTAAGCAGCCCTTAAATTTATGTCCCCAGAATGTCAACGTTCTTGAGTGTGCAAAAGTGGGCGTGGCACCTGAACTTAAAATGGCTGTAACCCGACAGTGTGCAACCAAGGATGCTCACTTTTGGGCTTTCTCCCAAACTCATATACAATACTGCTACAAAAGATCCAAAAATTAGCCAAATCTAAGAGGCGATCTGCTAAAGTGCCCAGAAAAATTGTTGATATTATACAGAATGACACTATTGTGTATTGCATGGTCCTTTCCAGGCTAGGTTGTGACCCTTGAACTCCAACATTTCTCATGGCCTCACTTTTCCCATGCTGTTTCTATGCTTAATGTACAGGCCGGTATCCATATAAAAATAAAACATTGAAAATTTGTTCGAATAAAGTTTGCTCGTGTATTTGCTCCACGCTTCATGTGAAGCAAAATTGCTCCAAATGGGATGAAATTAGTAGTTAGGTATAAACTTTGACCTTAATTAAGTTTGTGGCCAGCATTGTCCCAATAATTTATCAAGTGAAATATGCTTACAAACACAAAAGTTAAGAAAATATGACATAATATCGATGGGATCATGTTGACACAGATGTATATGACTGCCCATGTGCCACGGCAAAGCCAGTAATAGGCTATTATGCGTAAAATACTGCTACCTTGAGAATTTTCATTTTTTTCCTGAACTTTTTCCAAAGATCCCAAGCTGCTTTTTGCATTTTTAATAGAAGTACACTGTATTTGTTAATTGTTGACGGTCACTTAAATGGTTTTGTGATGTTGGCGCGTAGATTTCGAAGGCGCAAAAACGCAACTTTTTGTAAACATTTGACCTTTGACCTCCATTATCTCAGTGCGCAAATGAGATCCCATCAAATTTTTACCTAAGTAAGGTCTACGGCTTTACGTACTTTCAATTCAAGCTGCTTATTCAATGGGATCCCGTTGACGCATCAAGTTATGAGGTTTTGAAAACTGAGTGAGGGCGCTGTTCTCCAAGGGTTCAGGTCTGCGAAACATGACGCGCCAATGAGATCTCCAATTTTTTTCCACTTTTGCTGTGCACCCGCCAGATACTTTCAAAATAAGGTTCCCTTTCATTGGGATGTGCTTGTTGCAAACATTTACATTTATTGGAAATTTGCTAATCATTTCCATGATTTATTTACATTAAGTTTCACAATTTTCTTACGACGACCCCGAAAATACAATGAACCTAAAAATTGTGCTTCGTCATATTGGTGTCATAATGTATTACTGTAATTTTATTCAAAGTTGATCTGAGGACCCATGTATCACCACATGGTACAATCTTAAACGCGCAGACTGTTAATATTATTTTGGAAAGAAATATGTGCATTGTTGGGAATTGTAGAAAGGATGACTGGATTAGGGTGGACATCTATAAGTCAAGTAATTTCGGATGATGATCAAGTCAAGTCGATATGCGACTCAAATCGACTCGAGTCCGAATCGGTGACTTGTCACAACACTGCCGTCTGCTCATGTTGGCTTCACAAAACGCCAACTACCCACCACCACTGGTTACGTCCACTGACGAACAACCTGTTTATTTAATAATAAACCCATTACAGGGTACATCCATGTTAATAGTTCCTTTTGCCCATTGGCATGGTTCCTTTTGCCCGGGAGCTATGAACAAAACGACCCACAACCTTGTAATTCTATAAATTGGTTTGGACTAATAATTTCAAATTCATTAAACTTTGACTCAATATTAATGATAAAACATAACATTACTAACACTGTTGCACAGAGGCACAAATGTTCGAATCGAAATAACAAGTCAGAAGATGTAAGGGGTCTAAGTTAAATGGTTCCTTTTGTCTGGGCTTCCCTACCCTTGAGCATGCACAGCATTGGGTAGAGCTTAGGATCTCTATGGGACCACCATTTTGAACGTCAAATTAACCGCATGTCCAAGAAATGCAAGCATTCTCTAAAGCTTAAATTTGTTGGGCATTTTGATGGCCACGCGCTCATTGTATCACAATCGCATCTAAGATCCTACTAATACTATAGAGCTAAGGGGTATTTTGGCAGCTTTATGTCTTTTCTATACGCCCGTTTACGATTGGTTGGTAAACCAGATGTCTACAATTGTTGGTGTGCCTTGCAATGATACGCGCTTTTCCTCCAAACGAAGGGCCCTTTCTACTCCGTGACATTATTATGCATGATGTCTATAAGGAGGTGTCACGCGGAATAAAGTAAACTGACGCAACTACGCTCGGAAGGACAAACAAATGCAAGTGGATACTTGGTCCTACACAACAACTCGGGCATCCACTGAATATTGACCGTTTGGCCTTTGGTTAGAGCTCCCTGTATTATAGCTAAAACACCTGAACATGATCAGTGACTGCTAGGTTAGCCAGAGAAATCCTGATAATTTGCTAGACCTTACAATTTTTCTTGGGCCCTAACATACCAAAATGAAACAGACTGAAGTTACGTAAAACGTCAGTGCACAACAATCGACGCCTTGGCCTTGTTTTGTAAAGAATACAGCGCCGGTTAAACCATACAACGAAAAGAATGCCGATTAGATAGCGATTTTTGCAGAGAAATTAAGTTACAGTTGAATTCGTTTACGTGGTTACACAAAAAAGATAAACGATTCGACAATCGTCACAATATCGTTGGAATTGCTTGACGAGCGAAAAACACACGCCAAAATGATACGATAAAATTTAAAACCAATGAAAAGATGTTTTGTTTTCATGAGACGAAGCATCTCTACCCCCTTGATGAACGACATGCAACGTAGAAATGGAACGTTGCATGTTATGTAAACTGTGTAGGTATAAGTCCGCTTTTGACACTCTGATGTTAGAGGAAGAGACCGATCCTGAAGGACAGACAACTGTATGGGTCCACAATGTGGACAAAATATAAAACTCTCATGTAAGAAGTAGTCTACATTTGTTATAAATGTTCGACTCTTGGTGATACTGTATAGCTTGCCTAATTTGTTAGCAGAAGCATCTGGCCTAGGAACCTTATGTTGAGGGTTGGATACTAAGTTTTTAAATGGCGTCAGGACTTGCCCATACCATAACTGCCAATATTTGCTCCTTGAAAAAAGGGATTAATGATGTAACAAACCCGTGTAGACATGTCCCAAGTCTCTCGCGATGTTCTGTCCCAGCTAAAAGGATTTCTGTGGTTCGCTTCTCCTCTTTCACTATTCCTTCTCTTAAAAGCAGGCCTCTCGAACAGCACCGGTGCAGACACAGTAATTTCTCACAGACTGCTCTCTAAATCGAGTCATTGTAATGTCGTTATACACACTGTACTACCCATATCGACCAACACGCTGCAAGAGGGCCTGCCCACGAGAGACTTGGTGACGTCACATTTTGAGCCAGTATTATTCAAATACAGTGCCTGATCCACTTGCGGGGGAAGGACAGGCACCCCCCCCCATTTAGTCGTCATGCTTGAAAAAAGTTGAGGCAAAACAATGCTTTAAAATGTGTCAAATATAGCACCATTATTTTATATCTCAGCCCTATTCCAAAGCAAAGCTTTTCAAAGTTGGAGGGGACACCTCTTCCCTTTGACCGATCGGCGAAAAAGGCGAAATTTGAATATTACCAACCATGTAATTCCCCGCTGTCAGTTTGCAAGCATATAGTTACCGACAGCGTTGTGACCCCTTCCGGCACCAATATTAGGCTTTACTCAGGTCCCTTCAACTGTAACTCGTCTAATGTGGTTTGCCTTTTCTAGTGTAACAAATGCCCTAATGGAAAGTGTGTTGACAAGACCAAAACTCCGTTCCGGTTTAACAACTACAGACAGACAATTCGCAATAAATTCAAACACCACACCGTTTCACTTCACTTTAATCTCTTAGATCATGGACTTGAAAACCTGCACTGCTGTCTACTGCGTGCAGGATTCAAACCCGATGACGAGCGTAAATCGTATGAACTAAAGTTTATATAGGCTCAATATGCTGGATCATGGTCTAAATAACGAACGGTCACCCTTGGGTGCTTTCTATTGCCTCCAATGGATTGCAAGTTTTTTGTGTGTTTTTTTTTAAAACCTCCTGTGTTATAACTTTCTGATAGTTAGTTCACTGTCTGATAATACGCTTAGGAGTTAGTTAGTAAGATGAGGTTTTACGGCTCAGTTTGTAACCAAATATGCTTAGGAAGAAGCAAGGCTTCGAAAATTTCGTAACCACTTTTAATACTATGTTGCCGTTGCTTTTGTTGTTGCTATAATATATATATATATATATATATATATAATAGATCATACCTCAGTTTAATATCCTATAAACTAAGGCCATCGATGTCAACCATTAGGGCTATTGAGAAATGCTAGACGGAATGAGCACCTAATTGATATTGAAAGCTAGTCTTGGCAATTTTTGGCATAGGGAGAATCTGAGAAATATCGTTGGACAAAATAAGTTTCAACGTATATCATGGTAACCTCTTTGGTGCCATTTTGAAAACCTTTTAAAATTAACAAATTTCAAGTGGAATACTATAAAGACCGTCAGGTGGTCGTAACTTACCACAGCAAGGAAACGAACTCCCCTTCAAGAGTAACTTTTATTTCTAAATTTTTTAATTCTAAAGTAAAAGATCTTTATTTTCAGTTAAGATTGAATCCTTCTTAGCCTAAAGTGCAGTACATATAGTTGGATGGTTTTATACCTGTAAAGCGAGCAACATTCTAGTGTAATTATAGCATACTTTTGGGCAGATTGTCAACGGAACACGGGGCTGTGAATGTGAATTTAGGAGCAAGTTCCACATTTTCAGTACAGTGCACAGGCAGGTTAAAGTCACAACTAGAAATGTTGTTAGGAGAACCGTGACAGGCTGTTTATGAAAGTGATTGGTACTATCTACAAATTTTCACGTCACTGAATGGCATTTATCCCAGAAGTTACAAGGAGTACTGAACTAAAAAAGAAATAACTTCGCAACAGATCACTTTAATACAACCGTCTTGTTTTAAAGAATCAGACTACAGGGTTACTATGTCTGGTGCAGAGTACAAGTATGAAAGTAGACACCAATAAAGGCTGAGCCTAACTGAAGCTAGGCCGAATTAGGCCCAGCGTCTCTCCGTACAATCTGATAAGACAATAAAATAAACATTAAGTACTGTATCTTGTTACTGGTAAACACAACTTCGCTTTGAAATGATATGAGATTATCACTGCTCCTGTTTTCTCCTTTCTTCAACTATATAGGTTGATAATAACTGTAGTCCCGTCAAATGCAACGGTATGTTCACTAAGATGCCCGGCTATCAGGCTACAACAATTTCACTACGTTAAAGGGCTAGGCTAGACTTACAACACAAGTGTCTAACGTTCCTACAGAAATGACAACCACACTGCTGCAGTTTCAAAATAAAAATCATTCAATCGACCGATCGATCGATTAATCGGATGCCATGACATCACACCTGTTTGCTTCAAGTTCACTTTTGGTAGAAAATGTGTCAACTTCAATTGCAAATATCTCGAGAACCGAAAATGGGAAATGAATGAAAATTTCACAAAATGCTTAGAATATGTTTCTCTTTAACATATCAAACATAAATTTGGGTCTGGTCTATTCTTTTAAGAATAAGGGAACAACCATTGATGAATTAATTATTCTGATGCCCACAATTCGTTAATATCCTATAGCTTTCGGGGACTTCTACGTCCAACTGATGCTAGCCTCTCTTTACATCCCCTTCCACCGGCTAATAAATTATTTCGTACGGACATTAATTAATTAATTTTTTCGTACAAACGCATTTATTAGAGTGAGTGCAATTCTCTTTATCTTGTCTACTTCTGATAAAATGTCTTTATTATCTTTAAAATTTTCAGGCTAGTAGTATGAAAGATTGCTTATTAGAAGCATTAGCCGATTACAGATGGAGATCTGTATAACGAGGGGATGAATCGCGAAGCTAACGTAACAGATCAGTTTCGAAAAAAGTACTTTTCCATCCCGTGAGAACAACAGAAATGACGTGCACCTTATTTTCTGAGGTAGCAAAAGCAGTGAGCATGGGGTTCTGTCCATTCGAAAAAGGGTGCATGGTCTCCAGTCGATAAGGTAACACACTGTAAGATTTTCTTTTCATTTATTACATAAAATAGTATTTTATTTTATATCTTAATAGGAATAAATGTTGAGATGACTACCATATATGCAAGGGGAGGGGGTCGTCATGTATGAGTAGATCCGGGTCTTATATAGAGTATTGGGGACATAGAAGTCATTGCTTGTGATTCGTTTGGTTTTAAGGGTCTTAAAGTTATAGGTAAGACAAATGTATTTCGTACATTTATGAAATTGCAAAAAGTGGATATTGCCCGTCCGGAATTTCCCTGATGCGCGCACGAATCTTGCAGTAATTCTGGTCTTAAATACTGATAGAGAATTCGTGCAAAAGGTTGACACTCCGCCCTGACGGAGGGGGTCACCATTCTATCATACTTGGTGTGGCACCTAAATCCACCTAGATGAGGATTTGGAAAAGCAATTTACTCTTGCAAAGTTTTAGGTACGAGTATTTAAACTGAACAGAATTTAGGCAATAAGAAGGAATTTAGTTATCCTTATATGTTAGGGGATGTGCGTTAATTAAGAAAAACAACAATTACCGAAATCTTAACAGTTTTCGAAAATAAAATTTGAACTAAAAGATAATCGATATGGGACTGGTAGTGATTAAAAAGGACTCATCTGTGGGTGATCCCATAGCTGCTGCAATTTAATGTTTAAAAATAAAATCCCCCAATCATACAATTTTCCCCAGTAATGTAGTGCTTCACAAAATTCACAAAAAATGTTCAAGACGCGCGCCACAAAAATGTTATTTTGAGATCGGTCTGTACAATTTATTCCCCTTGGTTGACTGGCATAGGTAAAACAAGTTTTTTGCTTTAACTTGATGTATAAACGGTGTGTTTTTGTATGACTTTTTAATACCCAAAATTTAATTCGGGAGCATTCGAGGGAAGTGCCAACGTTTGAGGCGGTGCGTGTCTCTGGTCACCTCCCCTTACTACACAACTGCAGATATGGACCCCGAATGAAGCATTTTACCATCTCAAGGTGTTAAAATGTTCAGCAAACAGATCACTAAAAAGCACGATTTGAACACTTTTTAATTTCTTAACTCAGATTAAATGCTGGTCGAGTTCCTGCGGGAAATTGTTAACAGGAAGAACGTATGATTGTGCTGTTCGTATATGTATCTTTGCAACAGAAGTATAAAACAGGCTGCTATAAAAAAGAAGTAGGGGAAGCCCAGCCCTAACTTGTTTAAACGATTCGACCAGTTGTGCATCTTAACAACAGTGTTAGTATGCTTTATCTTTACTAATGAGTTAAAGCTAATTGAATTTATAATTATTTTTCAAAACCAGTTCATAGAACTTCAAGGTGGTGGTTCGTTTTGCCCAAGCTCCCGGGCAAAAGGAACAATATCAATGGGCAAAAGGAACCATGAATATAGTCAACATGAATGCAACTCGGTAATGGGTTCATTATTAACTGGACAGGCTGTTCCTCGGTAGTCGTAACCAATGGTGGTAACTGGAACCAGTGTGACCATGCCAGCAGTGTTGTAACAAGTCAAGTCACTGACTCTGTCAAATGATACTTCTGATTATGCAATTTGTAGAATTATATGGGTACATTATATCAATGGACCTTTCACCTATTACGAGCAGTCAAATTTCATCTTTATATATTTTTAATAATCTGGGAATTTCTTTTCTTCCTACTACTGCTCTCTGCTCTGTCAGTCGCGAACGTTTAAAGGGGCCAGTATATAGTTGCCAGTTGACAAGTCACATGCTGGGTAGATTTTTGGACGCCAGCAGCTTAACATGACTAATTTATCTTGGTGATTCCCTTAGCCCGGGATAGTTCCTTTTGCCCGTGCTTCCCCTACGCCTAATCTAGAGGAGTGTACTGAAAATATTGCACTCTCAAGACGGTTTAGAAGTGTATAGTCCAATTAATCGCATCGGAGGCTTCTTGTTTAACAAATGATTGACAAAGGTGTATACATTTTAGTACGAGATCTACCAAGCGAAAGTGGAGGAGGGTGATTCTGAGGTGGAAATACCCCAGTAGCGCTACCACTGTTTGCAGACCACTTAGACAGCAACTCGATGAAATCGTATTGCGCAGTGGAGGATACAGGATTTTTTTTTATTGATTAACTATTCTGATGGAGGTATGCTGTTATAGGAACAATGTCAACCTCGGCCTTCTTACAGTTTAGGACTTGGGATGAACTTCAAACAACTTCTCATCTCAAGCGTTTAGGTTACAGGAAATACTCACACTACAGCCGTATAAATGTCATTGCAATTCTGCATTTCTCATGAGTGTCACGCACTTTGAAGAAACCTCGACAGTCTAAAAGCTATTATTAAATGCAGAAAATGTTATTCTGATTTTATCAACTGTCACTGAGATCCTGCGTCTACCCTGCGTATGACACCAGTGGGAAGAAACTTTAATATCCCATACAGCTGTTGAGCCAAACTCTATCACATGGGATGCAAGCTACCTGACGGAGCAGCATCCCGAACCATGACAAGAAGCAATGGGTTGCGGAAAAGATGGCAAAAGGAGCCGTGGAGGAAACTGGTTAAAAACCTTCATACAAAAAAGTTCCATGACAACGTTATTTGAACAAAATACATACCGCTATATACTAGATGTACAAAAATTATGGCTGAATAATCCTTTTTCTGGAAAGTCTAAATTCCGGAGCTTGCGAAATTTAGGGACTCAAATTAAGAGTATAATACATCGACTGTCAGGGCTGCTGGTACAAAACGATGGCAATTTGCAATGCATGACCTTTGTGTCCTTGATTATGGTCAAACAACCCACTTTGAGTCACTAGCAGCACTGTGCGAAAAATAACAGAACATCTTCGAGGTTGGAGATAAAATTGACCCTTCTTTACAGAAATCTGGGTAAACTATGTATCAGTCACTCGGTAGACGGATTTGCATTGTTCAGCTGTATTCGTACGCAACTTCTCCGAATAGAGAGTTCTCTGCACTTCTCTTTGAACAGTAAAATTAGCTTAGTTTTCTCTGGCTCGCTTAAATTCAAAACTGGCGGTCAATTTCCTTTTTTTCTGGATTCAAAATCAGCATTTTTTCAATTTTCTTTGATAATTTGATTGTTCGACTCTTCTAATTTTTGGACTCCAATGGTCTACGTCTCCCTTTTCCGTTCTACACGGTGTGAGCTTAGGGTTAACGTTCCTTCAATACGTAGCCATTTATAATTCAAGAAAATCCAGTAATTTGTCATCTTCAATTCAAATTTTCCAAAGATTGTCCTAAAATTTGTAGGTCTTTTCTCTTTTTTTAATCAACTTTTTAATAAATATTGTACTTTCAGTCGTATCATTTTGAATTTGCCTTAGAGGCCGGACTGTCTCCGTCCTGTTTACTTGACGGGAATCACACACACGTACAGTGACCCTCCTAATTGAAACGCCGAGAACTCTCACTAGGCATACAGTTCTTGATTACATAATACAATAAATGGATTTAACAGCACAAACAATACCGTATCCTTCAGCAATGGCTTTAATAAAAAAGTACTTCGTGCCACATCGGCTTAAACCTTCTCAACAAATTCCTAATGCATTAAATCTTTTTAAGACCGGAATTTGTAATACGTAAGCATCGCAGAGACTTCTAATTTGCAAGGGGATTCACAAACAAGCACTTTTTATGGATAATATTCAACACTGCCGTGACAGCGTGAAATAACTGTGTAAAAAATATCTTTTCACTGCAATTTCTATGTCTACCACGTACCGGAAGCTTGCAGGGTTCCAGCAGTCATAACTCGAGTTTCTGTCAGACGAGATTGATCCAGGTGGGGTCGGAAGGGCTGAAACGGTTTTCTCAGTGGATTCCCCTATCTTTTAGTCATACTTCTTCAAACCAGCTTTTGGGAGTATTCTAAAGTCCGTGACGACGTCACGGCCGTGGTGAATGGATTTTGTCACGGAAAATACATAGGCTAGACCGTCACGTAATGTAAACATAAATGCTTACTCTGTCAATGTGTTCTAACATTAATTTACATTAGGCCTTACGCTTAGGTGGCCTACAGGCTAGGCTCAGAGTCAACTCGATGAACCAAGTGTAAGCTTTTTTTTGTTTTGTCATAGATTACATCCTATCTTACTGTCACGGTGTCACGGCCTTACCAAAGCATGCATCACGTCACGGTCTTTCCAATTATGATGGTGAAACCCAATAAGATTACTCTAAGAAAGTTTACATTTTCATAAAACAAGAAAAAATTATGTGAATCTGGTTGTACCTGCAAAGCTGTTGGCGGACTTGATCTCATTTGAGAGCTATAAATCTTTACCAAAGAATTTTCCTACCTAGAAATACGCGTACAACAAGATCAGAGTTTCCAGCGTAAGCCTTTTCTTTAAGATTTGAACGTGGCCTTATTAGGTCTTGTCACTATACGTGACTATGCCTACATCCCGTCACGGCAAACGAAAGTTTCAATCACGTCACGTCACAGTGTTCTCGCTGTATGGAATGTACATATGTACGTCAGAATGGTCCGTCGAGACGCGGTGACCGCATAAGTTAACATACGCGATAGCACCGTCACTGAACAGAACACAGAGTAGAATGGACAGTTACTGACTGTCTGTACATGTGCACAGTACAGATGTTCTGTACAGCGCGTCGAGCGCGCCTTTTTGACAGTAAAACAAGAAAAGCGCATTAAGGGAAGATGACACACGCGCGTCAACAGACACGAGTGCATTTTGGCCATGGATGTACCTCGCGCTCGAAGCCTCTTAGGCAGTAAACGTTACTAAAGTCACGGTATCATCACGGATTTTAATCTTTGTCACGGTATCATCACGGAGTTTAACCTTTGTCACGTGCGTCACGATCCCAGCTTTTGCAAGTGTCCAGAAAGACCTTCAAAAAAGTTTAACGTGCCAAGGTTATATTTAATATCACAATATCCACGCAATAGTTGAAATATACATAGGCCTAAGGCTATTTTCTTGGCGAAACATTCATCTAAAACAAAGATATTGAAAACAGCAATAACGATAGCGGAACGAACGGAAATATTGTCAACTATTCCACCAGATTTAGCTAAAATCAATCAAGTTGCTTCATTTGCGTCTGAATCTAGTAAATGTTGAAAGAAATTTAGTCAATATTTTGACAAGATTTGGACTCGTGCCCCAATGATTGTATGAAAATATTCCAGTTAAGTAATTTGAAGGCACTGAAAATTGGGTTGATTGTAATATTTGCCTGAGTGTGTCGAAGAGTCCCAATAAATACCACGCATAAATGCAATGGCGCCGCCAGGATTTGGTGATGGGGGTGGGGGCACCACGGATGACGTCATAATGCTACCTCAGTTCAGTGCCCCAAGTCTTTTTCATGCTTCCGCTGCGAGTTTACGCAGCAGTGGGAGAGTGGGGATCCTTCCTTTCTCACTACATATAGGTGCTGTCCTGAGGGAGGGGTCTAAGGGGAGTGAGTGCCTTTAAGTAATTTTTGTTAACTTAAGGTTGTTTAGATGCAAAATGGTGCTATCTTTGGAATACTTTATGAACTGATCATACATGTCGATAATTTAATTTTTGGTAAGGTGAAAGAGGAGAGTATGTTGTCTAAGAGAAGGTTACGTTGTCAACAAACCTCCCTTTGGCTACTTTACTGCCTTCTACTTGGAGACAGTTTTTACGCGAAAGTACGTGCGTGGAGTCCATAGAAACATTCTTGGTCTACTACGAAAATTTTCCTTTCTTCCATTGTGCATTATCAAAAGGGCTTCTAAGGCTGGAAGACACCGGTATATGCCTCCTGAACCGCTGGAATGATTACACACAATGGGGCAATGACATAGTGGTTGTTACCTGACATCCAATACACCTATTTACACTCATTGCATTTTTACTAATTATTAACAAAAATCCAGACGAACAGTTTACAGTCATGGGAAATGGGATGAAGAGGATAGGGGCAGGGAGGGGATATTAGATGTTCCTGGTAGGTATTGCAAAACGAGTGACGGACTTACAAGTGCTTCTCACAATGCTTTTTCGCCGTAAGTATATAACAACAATCACCATCTATAGCGCTAACAGCTGAGAGCTAAGTGCTCGGTAAAATGATTTATGAAAAATGTGTAACGGTTAATGCGTACTTTAAACCTTCCAATACATGCTACAAATTAGACTGAAAGATCCCATATTGATGCAAGGCCCAAACAGATGTTTTTTTTCGACGTGAAAATTCGTAAGCAGCTAGTTTCAAGTTTTGCTGCTGTACTTCTCGGAAAGTTACCATGGGAAGATATTGATAATAAGAACACTGAGTCAAGGTTTGGAGCGCTCGGAGCTAAAGAAAATTTTGGTGATTTGCCAATGATTTGCAAACATTGTGATATTTTGAGAAACATTTGTGATGGAAAATGATTACAATAGATCCATAACTGCGTGTTAAGCTCTATCCTCTTGAGCACAGAACATGCACTCTGATAAGCAAGCGAGGCGAAAAATCGTTTTTCACGACTTTAAAGTTATCATAAAGTCTAATATTCACACAAATATGAAAAATTATTGCCATTTTAGCCAAAATACCAACAAGATTATTGGAGGAGGACTATGTAACACACTGACAATGTTAGAAAATATTAAGGTCACCTACCTTAATTACAGCAGCTTCCACCCAACCCACATTAAAAGATCGATAGTATTTAGTCAATTGCTTAGATTTAAACGTATATGCTCTGACAATGCCGATTACGAGGAAGCCGTAAGGCATCTGGTTCAGTCACTATTGGAGTGCGGGTACCCTTACAAGCTTATTTCTAAAGAAATTGATCGA
>WURT03669213.1:0-37229 GCA_009936505.3 Holothuria glaberrima | reverse complement strand
CAAAACCACATGACATGCAATCTGTTATGGGCAACCGCCAACACACGCAATCAGGGAGATTTTATGCCGCAAGAGCAATATGCAACAGGAGTTCAGTACATGAAGCACATGTATAACGTAGGCCTGTATTCGGTAAACTTTGATACCGGTGTACCATGACTGTGATAGTTCAGCTCGGTGCAAGCCTGCAATGCATGCTGTAGTGTTGCAACATAAGTTTGGATTTCACATTGGAAATTTCAGGAAAAATCTGACCCATTTTTTTTTCTCCCCAACTATAGCTAAGGCATACAGTATGGTTGGGTTAGTTGAGCATGTGAGCGCGAGATGTGAATTGGAGTTGTGTTTCTCACGCCGGGGGCTTGAGACTTGGTATGTCTGCCAATACATTCTAATCTTGTCCAAAACAGACAATAAGTGAGCTCAGTACTTCTGGTAGGTTCACAAGGTCAGCTTCACCTTGACATCCGTCTAGCCTGTGTGCTCATTCATGTATTACACTCGCCTGTGTGTAACTCCTGGACCTACATCGGCAGCTCTCATAATTCCAATGACAACTCTGTACATGGAAAAGAGGTACATAATCGACAACTACCATAAAGTTTAGTGGTTCACTTCACCTTTGACCCATTCCTCGTGATGCATTTTGTACAAACATTTCTGAACTCATCTGTTAGCATGGCTTGTATGGGTTCAGGGTCTTCCAGTCAATCATGGTCCCAAAGTTATCACTTGACAGAACTCAATTTTGAGATGGCTATAACATTTTAATTTAAAAGCTAGATAGCAGTACATAAGTTTTAAGGCCAAATTAACAAAGTATGGGCAAAAGTATCCCAGACTGCAAACTTTGGGCATAATATTACCTTCTATCACAAAGATATTGTGCCTTAAAAAACCCCTCCAGGGAAACATTTGCAACGTGGGGCAAGAAACGGGTGTGGCACCTTAAACTCGAAGGTCCATAATTTCATATCTGTTGAGAGTTAGACGATACAATTTGCAGGTGTTCATTAGTCATGGCCAGGTATTTTAAAAAAAAAACTTAATTAAGCAAATCTGAGAGGTTCACCTGGGGATTTTTTGGAAAATTTGTTAAGTTAGCATGGAATGACCCAGCATTTTCTTGTGGGAGTATACAATAGAAATAATCATAAAATGCTCAGATAATGGAGGGGAAAGTAAAGTTTGACAGTGAATATGCACAGAAATTTTCATGCTCTCACATGATTATCTTTCGATCATCTTTCCCATTCTAGTACAGTACAGTAGCTAGTAGCATGGTGGTATCATTAATCTATTTCACTCCTACTTACCTCCCCTATAACTACTATTGGACAGTCAATCTACCGCAGAATGATCACTGGCAATGAAATTCCTTGTTTGGTGGTGCTATACTGATTCCTAGAATCCACTATGCTAACTCGCCCTTGTTTCATCGCCAGCGGAATAGTCAAGTCTGGATTACTTTTAGCTCTCCATTGTTTTGTATTTTTTCTCCTGGCTTTGGCTCTCTAGCATGGTGGTATCATTAGTTTGACACTTCAGGATCGTTTTTAATGAAACCATACAAAAACAGTAGGAATAAACAAAAACTTTCTGTATATATTTTGTAATACTCCAAAGGAGGGAAAATTCTCACAAAGCAAATTTGAAGGAACAGAGAAACTCTCAATTCAAGTTTTTAGATGTTGCAAGTACAGGAATGGAACTTTGCCCATGAGATGATAAGTAGGTCAGTACAACAGTTTGGAAGCCTGATGTGAGTTATGCCAAAATGTGTACCATCACACTTTCGTGATACATCAAAATAAAGACAAATTATCTTATGATGGGAAAAGGTACATTCACAGCACTTTGGGGCAATTTATAACTTATTAAAGGATATTTTGAGAATGTCTAAAGATGTCAGTAAGGTCATTATTTAACATTGCCATGAGGGTGGACAACTCAGTTAGCTTAAAAAGCAGCAAATCTCGCCCATCCTAGGCCATTTTGAAATCGGAAAAAGTAAGGAAGATAAAAAAAGGTCAAGTGCAACCACCAGAAAGCATAAAGAAGCAAAAGAGGAGGAGAAGGAGAAAATGAAATGAAACCCCAAAAGTCAGACCTCAAAAGAAAAAAAAAAAAAAAAACAGGGATATATGTAGGACCGTTTAGCCAGGCAGGTAAAAACAATACAGTAATAAAAAAGAAACGAAAAAAACTGCAAATGGAAAAGCCACATAGCACTCCAAAAGGCATAAAACAATCATAAATTATTGTAATCAAGGCAGGAGTTAATAAGATGTTTAAACTGGTTTAAAGCCTTAATGTTCCTTCATTTGTCAGGTTTAACATGAAAGCTACATATGTGAAACATCTCTTATAGTATTCAGTTTATCCCTCATTGGCAAAGAAGTATAAATTAGATGTGTTTAATCAAAGGCAATACATGTGGACCTTGCTAGAAAGAAAAAAGATCTCAGAGTTGCTGAAGAGCTAATCTTTAGGCATTTAAAAAGCATATCAGTCTTTACTTTTGAATATGTTTAGCAAAAGGTTGCCTTTCGAAAATTTTAGAAAGGTCGCTAAACATGCGCCAGAAGTTTGAATCTAGAATTATTCATGCTACTGTCTTTAGAAGTCTAAAACCAGTTTGAGGTCACCAGCATTACATGTACCCCATAGAACATAGTACAGTCATCCAAAATTGGTGAAATGCATCCATTGTAGAAAATAGATTCAGGTTTGTATGTAAAAATGGCTTTATTTTAGAGCTAATCTACTATTAACTGTCTGGTTCACATTATCAACATGATTATGCCACAAAAGTCCTTTGTAAAAAGTGACACTCATGTAATATTTCGCAGGTCTTATTTCATAATATGATAGCACTAACATCAAGTGAATAGGTATTTTCATTCCAGGTGTCCACAATCTTTGCCTTGACCCAATGATAAACATCTTAGTTTTGCTAGAATAAATCATCATTTTGTTACACTGGGTGCAGGTAAAAATCTTTTTCAAGTAGGAATAAGTGCCATTTGATGGCTAATCGAGAGCTGTTCATATATAGGACAAGTAGTTCTTGACTAGCTGATATCTGTCTTTAAAGAGAGAAAGCAGTCACCACAACTTTATTTTTCTACAGTCTGCTAAATTTTACAGATCTCTGCTGAGGAGATCTGTAAAATTTACCATGGTTTCGCTGACAAGCATCTTTCATTATGTTTCTATGAAAAGACATTGAATATTGAGAGGAAATGAAGCTGTTCTGCATGAATTTAACAAAGAAGTGAGGAAAATATTGTCACATGATTGATGGGAGCCATTCTGAATTAGGATGACAGGCACACTTATTCAAATAGGGGGAGGGGAGGGATGCTGCATTTTCCCTTTAAGTCATAGCATGCCTCTCATATGTTGCTTGCAGTGGCTTGCTCAAGATAGGGCTACTAATGGGGTTGCCAACTGTAGAACCAATTGGCTATAGTATTGAAGAGCAGTCCCCCCCCTCTCCCCTTCCTCTCATAGTGTACTACCAAGTTGCAATTGCAATTAGGTCTTGGGAGATATTGTTTTACTGGGTTATACCCCATCATGCATTCTGCCCTTTGTTAAAAACTTCAAAATCCAATAAAATGTGTCAAAAATTCCAAGCATTATGCACCAAATCTCATGTGAGGATTGGGTGCATTATGTGCACTCATCCTGAATATTTATGAGACAGTAATATTCATTTTTAGACACTTACATCAACAGACACATGTACCATGATTGGACCAGGGGATCAAATAGCAACTCACTGATTGGACCATATTGGTCAAGCAAAAAATAGATGACAGGTGATACATTTATCTTTAATAAAAAGAGACAAAAATGTGAAGTAGTGCTTTATGTTCATTCAATAATTTTCATTCTCCTTTTTACAGAGGGAGAAAAGAAGATTTGTGGTTATCTCCACCCAAGCATCATTATGTACCATGGGTGTGTGGTGGATTGGGTCAGCTCTACAAAAGCCACAGGAAGACCACTTTGCAAGGTACAGTAGAGTGATATTTACATCAATCTTACAGTCCAACCTGAACTAATCCTCAGATAGCATGGTCAGATTTCCTTTATGTAAAGCCACCCTTTGTTTTTGTCAGAGAGTAAATGATGGTCATTCATAACTGTCAAAAATGTGAATCTGTATTGACCCTCAATACCTCCTATGTACTTGTAATCCCCACTTACCTGCAATAAGACATTGGTGAACATATTGGAAGAGAACTACAGTGGGTAGGATGCCCTCTGCTGGAGGCTACCCTCCACCACTGGTCTTTTAGTTCACATGGTCTTATTGTTGGTAGGCCTAAGTGGGAATAACTATTTTAATAGGTGGTTGGTATCTGTGCTTGTAGATTCCCAAACTAGGAACTTTTGGAGAATGAAAGGTACAGTATGTGGACCAGGGCTCAAGCTCTTGGTGCTGGACAATACCCTGAGCAGCAACTCTGCTCTGTGGATGATATTAAGGCTTTAACAGATCTGTTAAAAGCTATTAACATCTGGCCCCAAACAGTAAAAATTCTACTTAATACTTAGTTTACTTTTAGCCCTTCTTCCAATGTACAAAAAAAATACTTGTCCAATAAAAGACCCACTCCCAGGCAAAGCTATTGTAGCTTGCAACCAGTTAAAAGTTGCTCAAGGCTGTACCTACATACAATACCACTGGCTAGAGTAGGTCTGCAAGTTATAGCTTGATCTACCGGGGAATGGTACAGCCGGTTGTGGAATACTTTTCTATATTAAATAGGCTAAATTAGTTCTTTTTGCAGATGTTTTCTGGACCAAGGTGCTCTGCTCTCCCCTACCAGTTTACCATTCTCCTTCGTCTAGCTTTTATTTTCCTCATAGTTCAGCCTGTTAAAATCACTAATTTGCTTACCAGTTACAATGCTTAGGTTGATCCCTTGAAGCATTATCCCTTTATTCTTACTGTTATCCCATTTAATTTGGCCAATTTCTGAAGGAGCGGCTTATAAAAGCCGCTCGAATGGTGTTAGTTAATTAGTTAGATGAGGTTTTATGGATCAGTTTCTAACCAAATGGTTTAAGTCCGGCTGGCCACAGCCTTTTTTCCAGTCGTGGCGCACTGGCTTGTTTTCCCTACTCCATTGCTTATGCTGAGCACCAAGCACAATGGCAGTAGGTTCCATTTTTAAAGTCTTAGATATGACCAGGCCAGGAGTAGAACCCCAACCTTCCGGCTCGGATGGTGTTAAAACCCTTCCCAGCCACATGTTAATGTGTGTGAGCGAGCAGTGGGGAACACATCTGACTTTACTAGTCAGTGTTATCCAACGTCCAGAGTGGAGTGATTGTTGGAATTATTGTCACTCAAAGTTTAGTCACCAATTGTATTTAGAATTATGATCATATTCCTATATGTTTGGAGATTGCAGTGCCTTTAACTTTCAAGATAGTGACATCACATGGCAGAGTACAGCGTGTATGAAATATGATTAAACTTGTGAATACTGTAGCAGAGTGTTCTATTAAAATGAGAATGAATTGAATGTTGGTGTGTCTTGGAATGGATAAATGAGGTAGAGTGTAGCAGTGCACCTACTGTAACAGTGAAATTGAAAGGGGATGTCCTGGTTTAAAAATCTGACTCTTGTGTGGGGTACTTAATGTAAGTTCTTATAAGTGTTTCTGATGTTAACTGGCTGGTTTAGGCAGATAAAACAAAATGTAGGAATTGTCCTTAGTTGATTGTTTTCTTTGCATGATCATCTGATTTGGGTGTGGAGATCAGGTAATCACACATCCTGGGCTTAGGGCTAAGATTAGTAGGCCTTTGTGCCCTATTGTATTTTAAAAGCAAGAGAAAGAAATCTCTCCCTTGATATGTTTACAAGTGAAATAACCAGTTGTCCAATACTATGATTGAAAAAAGATATTGCCATGGTCATGTCTTCATTTTACTCACATATAAAATGAATAGCCTTTCACTTTTCTCATGTTGCTATGAACTAGAAGTATACAGTTATACAGTAGCATGGTGTTACTAGGAATCAGTCATTTAAGGGAATTTTCACTAAAAACACACACATACAGAAGTAATATGTAATATCAACTTGTCCATTATTTTTTTGAACATGTTTCCTGTCAATCCTGAAAGTTAGTGATTTCTGTGCGCGAACTTTCAAGAGACAGGGAAATTCCCACCACAAGTTTCTGATGTGTTAGGCTCAACAGTGTTACCTTGAGTCTGTCACCCAAACATTATGAAAGCTCATAAGAACGATGTCAAAACATATTTGATGAAATGCTTTTGTCATAACAAAAACTTATCATCATATAACATAAGGAACCCATTCACATTGATTTGTAGAAATTTTTTAGATAATTCATGACGATAATTTGCCAATGTCTGAAATCACCCTTTGGTAACACTAAATGTAGTCTAGGCTATGTAAATTTCTTCAGAAAATGGGAATAAATGCTTATATTTGGCAGATTTTAAGCTGAGCTAAGCTAGTACTGTTGTTTCTTGAATAGAAAATCTTTTGTCATAGGCCATAGAATGCCTGTTGTGTGTTTTATATGCAGTGACCGAATCAAGGTACTGACCCACTCAAGGTACACTCACTATATGTGGTTAGTATCTGCCGAAATATATTTCTGTGTTGGCAAGTGCTCGTAGGGCAGCAGTCTGGAAACTTGTTAGACAGAGGCCTCGGCACCATGCATTAGCTAATCACAGCCTTCACCCTCTTATATTTTATACCATTGCAGGTGGTTCTTGCAACCCCCCTCTTTCTCTCCCCCTTTCAAATAATCAGTAGACCTAAGAGGAGCATAGTTCTAGTGTCTGGGCATTTTTCTGTGAGTACCTGAAGCTGCTCACAGTAATTGCCTACAGAGTGAACTGAACAAGCCTGCTAATGGATACACAACTGATGCATTTGATTATTAATGATATTGCAGTGAACAGCACTGCATACATGTCTATGAATCCACTTCCATTTGCTTAAAAACTGGAAAAAATAATAGGTCATGTGACAAATTTATGAGTGGTTGATTTGTTGTGTGAATCTGAATGTATGAATACTGTATGTCAAAGGTTACAGGTTTAGTGTTTAGTGTATGCTAATAGGAAGAACTAGAACAGGATGTATCTTTGAACAATGGGTGTGTTCACATAGGTGTAGGAAGGCAGGGGGAGATGCGAAAGCCCCCCATAAAAAATGTGGAGGTAGAAGTGTAAATTCCTTTCCACCACTAAATTCAAGGACAAAATCCCTTTATTTGATTCCTTTGGTCTTTGGTCCCCTCACTTTTCAGGACAATCTCTCTGTAATTGGGAAGTAAATAGTACAGTGGTGTAGCCGTTAAATGAGGTTGTTATATGTGTGTGGGGGGGGGGGAGGGCTTGTGGACACTTATTGATAACACAATTGTAGGAGACAAAGTAAACTTAGTGGCCATTGCTGTACCTGTCTGGCACTTCCATATTTTGTGATTTCTTAGAGGGTAAGATGGAAGGAAAGCTGGGAAATTCACAGATCAAGAGTGATATGAAACAGGAAGAATTGCAAGTAAGTTTTTACTAAACTTATATTCCACTAAGGGATCATTTTGCAATTAATCACTTCGCAGGTAGAGCTCATCTAGTCTGGAAACTGCACCCCAAACATGTGGCTTGATGCCTTAATACTCAGGATCAAACATAAACTGTCTCATAATCACTTGTAAAATAGTCTATTTCTTAGAATATCTGATAAATCATATAGTTTCTGTCAATTGCTAGTAGGTATTAACATAATTTTCTGACTCTCGGGTTAGAAATACAATGGAATCAGTCTGCTTTTTGAGATTGACCTTTCTAAATGAATTTGAAAGTGTTTCTTGCTAATTTCCATCTTTTATCAATTGTTCAATGTTTACATTATGGTCAAGAGCAAAAATTGCTGTGTTGTCAATTGTAAAGTATTAAACTAACCTATGAGAATTCAGAATTGTTGTTGCAATGTTTTTAAGGTGATGTGTATTGAAGAGAAGGGAAAAAAGTAGATTGAGGTATTTTTAAAATTCTGTGAGAAAGTCCCAATTCTATGGAATTACGTAGATTTTGACAAAAGAGGTCAGAAATTAATGTTAGACTTGACAATCCACTGATAAAGACACAGTGGGACTTTGAGTAAGCATCCTGTGAGATAGCAAGGGTACCACCCATTGGATTTCCAGAGCATTACCATTTAATACCATTGATATTTTGTGGTAGATGGGACTTTTAAGTACTGTACAAGTACGGGAAATTTCAGGGAGGCTAATTTTTTGCGATTCTGTACCTTGTACACATATTTGCAGAGTGAAGAATTCGCTGGTCCGTCAAGTAGCATATAGTCTTGTACAGAATGAAATGAAAGTATTGTCACGCGTCTTAAATTCACGATTAGTTGCTTGGTCGTGAAAAGCACGAAAATTATACCCCCGTGAAAATTTCCCACTATACAGTAGTAGTAGTAGTGGTAGTAGTAGGTGAAGTAAGTAGGTTTTATAGATTCCCAAACTAATGGTAGGTGTTGTTGATTTTATGGAAGTAGATTGCATTATTTGTTGTATTTATGGATGGTATCAAATGGCATGCTCAACTCTTGATTTCAGTACAGGCAATAATGGCTCGGTAATACAGCCCTGGGTGAGGAAAATAAGCATTCTGGACTACTTTTGACAGAGGGTGCTGCAGTTCTTTTGCTCGAAAATATACTTGATTGGTTTGCCCCAAAATAGTATATAATTGTTCATATTCGTGAAAAGTTATGGCTTTTGCTTTCGTTGGTGCAGTCTATTAAATGCAAAGATGATATAGTTTTTTCCACAGGAACTGTTGTGGAGTTGTGCTCAGAGCATGAAGTCCATTGTTACTAATATCCAACTTTAGTTGAATCTTTGGACCAGTAAATAAGGATATATGTACACTTAACAAAATTAGCACAATTTTCTTCATTTCATTTTATTGAAGTGCATACTTCTGTGATTTCAATATACTCATCATAAGAGTTTCTGATTGTCCACTTCAGACCTTTTGTCTTACTGAGTTCATTGTTCAGCATACTGATGATCTTTTGTTGGGCTAACAGTCTGGCAGTAATGGCTCTGTAGTACAGGGGTGGGGAACATTTGCATACCAGACTACTATACTTTGGACTGAGGATACAGCAGTACATTTGTCCCAAAATTTAATGCTTGTTTGGTTTGCCCAAAAGTAGCTTTTTGTTTGCCTGAAAATTGCAATTTCCCTGCCTGAATGTGGGTAGGTGGGGGTGGCGTGCATCTTCAGTGTCCCTGCCTGGTATGCCTATGGTGGGGAACCTTTTCTTATGAAGGGCCATCTTAATCTGCCATAATAATAATACCACTTACAGGCCCATGGTGCTGTAGGTGCCAAGGAAACACAAAGCCCATGTACAGGATGTGGGCCACTTTTCTCTTGGGTGGACGTTTTTTGTCTAAGGGAAACATCAAGCAATGGTTTTTCTAAGAAACTGGGTGTATTAAATCATTAAATTAATTATTAGATTATTGAATCATTACAAATGTCTTTCAGTGACTCTGAATGCATGAAGCTGAGCAGATAACACATATCACAACTTGACCATTTGTTATTTACAAATTTATCTCAGCTTGGATTAATGGCAGGTCAATTTGATGATTTAAGAAGTAATAATGAACAAACCTCTTGGAGAAGTGAACAGAAAGCACACCCAAAATGTAGCATATTCTTTAAGGCATTTTATTTCCATTATTTTTTTTATTTATTTAACATTGCAAAAGTTATCCACTTTTTTCTTAATTTGCAACCCACTCATCTGAGGCATGGGGTTCTAAATAGAAGCCCTGGAATCCATAAGAACTAGTTACGGCACAGTGCCTATAAGTCCATCATGTTTCCTACTGCCGAGAGGTTGTGCAGTACACTCCTGCTATGAGCTGTAATGTTGAACTTGTCATAGCATTTAAGTTTTGCACCTGGTTTGTGTGAAAAGACACTTAATATACAGGCATACTACTGTGTATTTCATGGACTGTAGTAGGCCCACTACAAGAGAAATGCCACCTCCCCGATATTACAGTAGAAGTGATATTACAAGGTGTAAATTTACTGAAACTATGTGGATAATGATGGCTGAGATAAATAGTGGGTTGGTATTACTTTAATTTTTTTTTTTTTATGTGTTTCTGAAATGACATGAATTGCCTCTCAGGCTGGATCAAATGGTATAAACTGCCTGTGGGAGTTCCCTGCCCTTGGTTGTAGTGCAAGGGACCTCTGCCCTGTTATAAGCCTGAGAGAGGAGGTTAAAGATTGAGAACACACTTTTTGACTGGACAAGTAACCAATGTACTCTATTCCCTCTCAAGATAATTGTGGACTGTGACCATTTCCCCCAGACTTCTCCCCCAAGAAAAAGAAAAAATATAAAATTTTCCAGGGTGGGGACTGTCTGGGTAAGTATTGTCCAGGTTTGAATTGGGTGAAAATTGCCCAGAAAATGGAGGGGGGGGGGGTAGTTGTCCATGGAATCATTTAGGCAGGAATGTTGTAACTAAATACTCTCTTAGATGGGACATTGAATGGTCATTCCAGGAATGGGAATTTGGAACAATTACAACATTCATGCTTCATCATCCTCTGAATTCTTGTCAGTTAAAGACAAATCTCACTTTTAACTCATCCATGATCTACATGACTGAACTTTTTGATGAGCCTGGACATGGGCTACTGAACACAGTGTTACACTGTATATCTAACAGAATGCGATAAACAGGACATTTTGACCACAAAAGATGGTGTCCAGGCCATAGCAATGTTGTACGGCTTAAAAAATAATACAGGCATAAAGGTGGTTGTGAAAAGGCAGAGGTTATGATCCCCTACCCTTTGTGATATCTCAGTGGGGTGAGGGGTATAGGCCTATGTGTTCTGCCTACTGTAAGGTACACTTTCTTCTTTGAACTTTGCTAGTGGCTATAAAAATTTAGTATAATCACTTCTTTGTTGTTTACAGAAAATTTTTATATTTTTAAACCAGTATTAATAGATACAAAATGATAGACACTTCAAAATAGGCAATATGCTAGCTTTCTTTTCAAGAAGTAAGGCTCTCACAGGAATAAATTTGGTTTTATTTGTTGCACAAAAGTAATTTGTTCATCCAAGCTTTCAAAAATTCAAATGATGCAACATCTGTTACTTTTGTAATGTGTAATATTTTAAGGAGACAAAGCTATTGCTGGAGTTTATTGGTGAGACTAAATGGTTTAATCATGATTTAAGGAAATTTGTTTTTATGCCATGTTTGTGCATTTTAAATGCAATATTTCCCTTTAAAGGAAAAATGCAGTCACCCCAATCACAGTTAGTATGCCCCATCACTCTAGTTCATGAATGGCCTATTTTGATCATGTGACAATGATTTTGTTAGTGAATTGTGAAATTCAAGGAGAATTTCTCCTTGCTTTACATACTGTTTGTTATAGTTATGATCTAAACATCTTCAGAGGTGCTTGTAATGCAATGAGAGGAGATTTGCAAGAGTGCTGATTTTTCAAAGCAAATTTTGGGGTGACTGCCTATTGCCTTTAAGTGAAAAAAAGCTTGTAACATATCATTAGTAACATCTCTGTACTGCATCTCTGAAAGACAAAAAGTACTCTACCAAGTTATCTCTAACTACCGAAGCATGGAGAATAATTTAACATGTAGCCTCTTTAAACAGCAGAGGCTAGAGACCTGCACGTTTCTCGTGGACTGTGACAAGGGTGGTGAAAATTTTGTAGAAACTCAGCTTTGTTATCAGTCCAAGTGATATGTCAATTTGCACCCATTGTACAAACATCGTAATCAAGTGTAGGCATTGTATTTCTTTCTTCTTTTTGTTGTGGTTGTAAAAAAAAAAAAATTTCTTTTCATATCAAGATCATTCAACCAGTGTCAAATAGCCTAGATGATTCATTGTATTTTTAATTAATTCCCCATTCAACTTAAGTTTAACTTTTGCAACAGTTGGACCCGTAAAGAAGCCGAGTTTTTTTCTTTGTTTTGACAAAATTACAGCTCTAAATACCATCACATTTAGATGTAAAGGGAACATGAAGTGAGAATAAATATGAATGAATTTGTCTTCTCAAATTTTATCATAACAGAGTGATTTTTGTGTTAAAAAAAGCACATTACAGCTGTAAATCAGTAGACTGTTGAAGAGATATCTTAATTCCTATGTTCTATGAAAGTACCAACATGTATTTTTCCTGGACTGTTCTTTATAAAAAGCCCTCCCTCCTCTTAAGTTTGACCTTTCTGAAATGAACTTCACCGATCCTCGCTCTGTACTGATAAGAGAAACATTCTGTACTGCTCTTCCATAATGTTGATTGAACAAGACTTCAAAGAAAGTCATTTGAAGCCAGATAGAAGATGGGGTTTCCTTTTTGTCCATGTGCAGTACCTCTCAGTCCAATACTGTTGCAGAAAACAGGTGAGGCTATCAAAGATCGGTGAATTCTCCGTGACTGACGCTTCTTTCTCTCCAATTTGCAGGGAACATTAGCTGTGTCACCGATAAAGATGGCTGCTTCTCGCCGAAAGAAACAGGTAATATCACCAAATTCTGATAGCATATTTTGTGATGAATGGCGTTAATAATGTGTATTTCATTCAGAAAAGCGGTGCCATGAATGTTTTGCTGTGTTTTGTGCATTTTAGGATCATAAGAGCTGACACATTTTAGACTATATATATACAGTATGCTATGTTCCATTTTCTAATGAGCAGGGATGCATGCACATATGTTATTTAATTCTCGGATGAAAATGTTTAGTGTACAGTATTAGGCTGTACAGTAGATGTATGTATGCACAGTGAAGGTTTGTAATGGTCACAGATGTATGAAGAAGGTTAATGTGCAAAGAGTTAAGCAGTTTTTTGTTTTATTAAAAATAGTTGTTGGGGTTTTATGTTAAATTGTGGACTGCATGTTATCTTGTTGGTTGCATATATATTCCATGAACTCTTTTAATTCGGAAGAAATTATTTAAGTTTAGCTGTAGAGAATGTGTTTGTACAGTAGAGAGCTAAAGGTACAAAATTTTATGTGTAAAATATGCAATAGCTTATGAGAGGAATTTAAAGCAAACCAGAAATCTCTTTGTATTTAGAATGGGGATGAGTCTGAATGCGTACTCATGTATGCGCTTCCTTAGAGGTACCGGCACCTTTCTTAGTCAGCCTGGCAAATGACCATTTACATGATCTGTGACTTGAGATTCAGCTTTAGTTAATTGGGAATGGATGTGAAAGGTACTGTAGGTTGGTACTGTAGGTTTGTGACAATCTGATTGTAAAGATGTTTAGGGGACTCACCAGTCACATTAAAGTGATTCAGCTCCATTCTTGCATAGCTGCTTTTACTTATCCTGTGCCTATTCCACTAGCTATTCCACTTTCTTTGGAATTACAACTCCTAGCTTATTTTCAGTAAGTACTGTCCAAAATATGTACTAAAATTATATTTTAGAGTCCATATTTGTGCTTTATAGATATTAATGAAGCATCATAACACAACTGGCCCCTTCAACCTCTTGTTCTCTATTTATTTGTTAGTTTTACCTTCAGTCGGCCACTATGGTCCTCTGACATCATCAGTTAGACACCTCAGCTGTTGAAAACCTGTGGTGTGAGCCTACTGGTGTATTAATACAGTACAGTACTCATTTGAAAGCTACGGTATCAGGTGACAGCTTGCAATTGCTGGCGTGTTATTCTTTTGTAAGGTTGAGTCGTCATTGTACTGTATCAGTCATGACTCCTTCAGTTTTGTAGGGGAGGGGGTGCTACTGACTCCAAAATATCAGAGTTGCCCAAGCCTAATAAGGGCATTGTAAGTTACTGTACCTACCATCATATCCTAATTCATATGAAGTAACTGTTTCTTCTCATTGAGATTTTATCATTGTGACTGTCTTACTTGTATTAAAATGGTCTCACTTCAAAGTCACAAGCACATGTGATCAACATCAACTGAAAAAGTCCACCATTCGGGCCCGTAGCCATGGGGGGGGGGGCATTTCTGGAAAATGCCCCACCAAAAATTATTTCTGCCCACCAGATAAAAATCGAAGCTGCGTAATAATTAATGAAAGGAGAACATTTTATGCCCCCTCAGTAACAGCACTCCCCCCCCCTAAAATTGTAAAGCTGGCTACGGGCCTGCCACCATTGTCTTCATCTTGGTCATGAATCTCAGTTTTGAGAAGTCACCACCTACCTTGTACCAAGCAGCCAAATGAAAATATTTTTATTCCTCTATAAACTGCTGCAGAGTTATGAAATTTTCTAAGTAGTTGACCATAAAGCTACCTGCGAATGGACCGAGTGTCAGAGATATTTTAACCATAACTTTATCACATGGTATGAACCAGCCTTTATCGAGGGTACTGTACTTCAATTATTAAGGCCCTTTCATCCACATTCACATATTCTTGCTGTAACAAGTCTCTGTTGGTATTTAGTGAAAGAGTGGGATGGGGTGCGAGGAGATTGCTGTGGGTGATTTTATTGGCAGTATTCATTTGTTTCACCCAGTCACCTGCACAGAATAAGATCATCATCATCCGATCATCATTGGATAAAGGGGTTTAGGTCATACTGTACGTACCGTATATTCCCTAATATTGAAAAGGGGGGCGTTAATTTGAGGGTATGTTTTAATTAAAAAAATAACTTGCCGCTAAAGCCTACATTAGTGAACCTATGTTCGCTACATGATAACTTATACATCTGTAAGTATGGTGGGGCAATAAGTTGGTCTTCGTGATGGCTTCAACTGTTCAAAATTCTCCTAAGTATACATTAACCATCTCCCACCCTCCCACTTCCATTTAGCAAAAGAAAAAGTCTGCAGTACCTCTCAGAGATAGGCTGAACTGAATTTCATTGCCCAGGGCTATATTCTGCTGAGGACACTACTGTGTGTTGTTTTAATGCTATATGTACCATACTGTTATCTGGCCTGTCTGTACAGTAGGCCAACGGGTATGACACATAACACCCTGCTTAAGTTTTCATTGCATAATCACAGCAGCATTCTATTACTGTACTTCAATTAATTCATCATAATGTGGTGAGAGACTGAGAATGGTGTGAAAGATTAAAGGAAGTAAAAGGAAAATTGATGACAAAATCGGCTTTCTGTCCCATTCATCGCCTACCACACACAGTCAGGGCTGGAAAAAAAGATGTTTTGAGGGCAAGGCCATTTCATCTTAGCTTTAAGGGGCACTTTTGTGCATTTATGCAAAGGTCAGCAAGGCCAAAAAAAAAAGGTTTTGTGTCTTCTGGTGTATTTTTGGTTTTGTTTTGTTAGGAAGGGCACACAGGCCAGGGTGGCCTTGAAATTATGGCATTTTATAGGGCACCAAGGCCATAGCCAAAAATGCAAAGGCCATGGCCTACATGGCCTTTGATTGTTTCTAGTCCTGTTTACCACACTACATGTTAGCCTGTAAACATGTATGATAGTAGGCAGTGTTTAGACAGTTGCTTCATCAATTGGAGATTATATGATCCTACAATTACCAAGATCATTGCCAGTACAACTGGGAGTATTAATACAGTGCCTGGCATTTTGACTGATATGTTTAGCAGTATTCTGGGATGTGCCAAGGATATTCTGAGTGCTGGGCAGAAGGCACATTGATTGCTGTCCTACTGTAGGGAAGGGATCATAGGGGAGGAAAATGGTTAGAGATTTGTCTTTCCAGATATTCATACAGTACAGTATGTTCCAGGTAAAAATTGTGAATTTGTAATCAGTGTTTCCTATAAGCCTTTTGCAATTTCAGCTTATCCTGAAGATCCAGGGATAATAAGCAATATTGCAGTACCCTGCACCGTATTCCAAAATGTTTAGTTAACACTTGAAGATCTTTAAATCATCCCCCAGACTCCTAGCTTCTGTGAAAAAGGGGCAGGGGGAGAAACAGTAGGGGGCAAATGTGCACGTGTGAAGCGCTGCACACCATTGGCCGGGAGTCCAGGGGCCTGCCGAAGGGCCCCTGGTGGGATCCAGAGGCAATGCCCCAGTGGGAGTCTAGGGGACAAAGCCCCCAGAATCTCCTGGGTTTTAGCTTCTCTCTTAACCCAGAATTTGGTCTTTTTTACCTTTCAACACCAAAGACTGGAAGAATCTGAGCCATAAAATATACAGATTCCAGCCCTAAGTTTTTAGAAATGTGAGAAAAATGTAAATGAAAGATTGATATTTTGTCTTTACCTGAATTTTTCTTGACTGTTCATCTACATTACTAAATTAATGCTATCAACTACATACTGTCTGTATGGATATATGGTTTTAAGAAGTGATTATCTATGCATCTGCCTCTAATTAGTGGCAAATGATGTGCAGTTTGAGTGTACAAAGTAAACTTTGTTAGCTTACGTGAAATATAGGCCCCCATGAATTTTTTTTCTCTGGAAAACAGCAACATATTTTAAGGGCCTTGCAGTCATATTATTATCAAGTGTAGCAGAGTCAAACTGAAGCAGCAGTATTTGGGAATATGTCAATGTTTGTACCCAAAGTAGTACATTGGCTTAGCTTTTTCCAAAAGTCCTCTCGACTCTCTAGTGAAGAGGCAAGGGGTAAAAATCAAACCAATGTCAAGTGGTTACATTGGCTTAACCACTTGGTAATACAGATACCTAGGCCAAATTCAAGCATACAAGTTTCCAGTTTAAATACTTCACTCTGATGGTTAAAAAAATGAAGTGTTTATAAGGCAGAGAGACATGAGTAGGTGCAGTCCTCAATATCTGTAAATGTTTGAATAAGCAGAACCTACACATCACAGTGTCTCATAACTGTGTTAATTTTTTTCTGGTTATGCACCCACAGTAACATTGTTATATATATTTTATATTTTTGGTCTCAAATCAATCGCTAAAACTTTGTATTTTTGGTGGAGAGAGTCTTTGGAAATAAAATTCACTTTATATGTAAGCATTGAATACATTCTTTCAAGAGGTATCTTTGCACCATGTGCATACGAAATAAAATAGAAAATAAATACATTCTATCCTGGTACTCCCGTAAATTTTAAAATGATTCCTATCTTTAGGTTGCTCATAATTTTTTATTGCTATTGAATCTATTTGAAATTTTTGCATCAAAACATATCACAAATGAGCAAAATCTTGGTGAAATATTTCCTCATTTTCTTTGTGTACCCCATCCTGTAAAGTGGAGCATGCCAAAGTCATGTGCACGGCAGACCAGTTCAGGCAACGAATGAACGTTCGTATATTTGATAACGACATGCACAGACAATAGTATGCACTGCACAGTACATCTTGTGAAAAAATTTGCTATGATGCGAGACATTTTCCACACTGTATGTATGGGGAATTTTTGAAAGCTGGTCACTGAATTAGCCTGCGTAGCGGATTTCCCGGGCTTGTAATACACAGCATTGTCGTATTTCGTAGCTACAAGCTGAACAAACAATTTTGGGATTGCAGGTCAATATGTGTTGCTTCGATAAAAGATTGTACTGTAATGTGAATTAACACGCTGTACGTTTCTATGGTTAAGCATATAACTATATTACTACACATAAACACGTGTTCAGCTAGCTGTCTTCTGTGTCTGCCCTTTTAATAATTTTGGCGCACTACGGAACAGTGCGGAAAATTACGAGGGCAACTGAAATAAGGGGCAGGGCGTGGAAAGGAGATCAAGAGCGGGGGCAGGGCGGGCGAAAAGAGGGGCGGGGCGGGCCGCCCCTGTGAAGCAGTGAAACTAGGGCACTGGTCCCCTTGCTTAGATTCAACAGAAGTGTGCAAAGGGTCCTTTCTAGTGGTTTTATGTCTTGAACAGCATGTACATTGTCACTGTGGTCTAAAAAGTTGTCTCTTATTAAACCTGTCACAAATTATGTATATACCGTATATTCTCTAAAAAACACCCTGGGGGCGTTGCATTTTTGAAAAGGGTGGAGGGGGGGGCGTTTATTTGAGGGTACTTTTTAATTAACAGATAACTTTTAACACTAGAGTCTTCAAACGAGCTATGAGTTTTTTAGATGTGGTAGTGAAGGATAACTTGCAGGGCACCTCTTATCCATCGACTTCCTTCCAGTGTGGCCTTTCCCTGTAACTGCTGTTGTTATTTTTAGTAAAAATCCAAAACACCTTCAACTTCTCCCTCAACAAATGGCCACTGAACAACTGTTTCGCCTTCCAAAATATTACAGGGGATGCTTATTAGAGGGGGAGTGTTTATTAGAGAATGTATGGTGTGAACATCACCCCTCATTACCTCCTGTTTACCCATAGGAGGTACTGTAAGTATGGAGGCTTGTAGATTCACAAACCAGGGAGTTCAGGGAAGGTCTGGTGTTCTACTTGCAAAGCAGGGTTTATTTACCTTCTGTGCATCCTACAGTTCTTTGAGCAAATTGAAATTGCAAAATGGTTTATTGAGTACGTTCACCAATGTTTTGTTGTCTCTTCCTTGTAGCACCTCTCCTGGCCAAGAGGTATCAGTTTATCGAGGAAATTGGACGAGGTGGCTCAGCAGTTGTCGTGAAAGCAAGGGATACATTCAAAAGAGGGGACTCTTTTGTGGCCATCAAGATACTCAACGAAAGCTTCTTTGATTTAGGATATCAGGTACAGAAGAAGTGTTTGATGTTGAATACATTTAATCAGTTGTTTATGCTTATATGTACTCATTGTCAGGTTCCATGCCTATTGTTATTGTCCGTACAGTACAGTGTAAACTCTATTAAATGCGAGAGGGGTAGCAGGTCAGAGGTTAGCAGGGTTTGCGCATCTGTACATTGTGGACCCCATTCTTTCATGGTTGGATGCGTGAATAATTCCTTAGCTTTGTGTTCGGATCCAACGAGAAAATCGCGGACGCGCAAGGATCATTCCACAGGAGGAGTAATATTACCATTGTGTCAAATTGAGTCAGTTTTACAATATAGTTTATCACGGGGGAAGCGCATAAAGTATATCATTTCTTTATCTGCATTGTTATTTTCCCATCGAATACAGGTACTATTTGGGTGCGTTGTTTACTTTGTGTATTAAGCATTTGTTGTGTGTAAATTTGCAAATTGGATTGGATCCTTTAAAATTGCCATTGGACCCCAAAGACACACTGTTCGGGTGATCTAAAGCATCCAGTATCAACATTTTGGACCCTTTAAATTTGGGGGTAACCCCTAACTCTAAAGGGGGAGTGTGAAATTTTCAGAAAGGGGGCATTTATTAGGGTTGAACTGTCAACTCAAATTCTAACCTGATACTGCATGTTGCCAATTGCATATGGCATTAATGGGGCCAAAGTACCATTCAGATGTGGTCAAATTAAATATTTGATCCGACTTTCAAGATTTCTGAACAAGATTCTGGACCAGCAGAATGTGTGAGTAAAACAAATTGAAGCCTGTTTGCCATGTTTGGTCCTGTCAGCCTCAAAGGTGAGGGGTGATAGAGTTAGTCAAGAATAGTAAACAATGCACGAAAGTCAAAAGTTGGCAAGTTACGGTTGGGTACTTGCAATATGAATTTTCTATCTGGTGAAAACAGTATTGCATATGAAAAATTTTAGGGAGGGGGAATTTATTGATTTATGATGATGCAGGAAGGTATAGAACTGGTCTGTGAAAAGTGCTACAGTCCAGCACATAACCTATGTTATTGGCCGGCAACTAATTGGCAAAGCTTTGGCAGAAAAGGACTTAGGGGTGCCAATTTCCGGCAAAAGCCGGAATTCCGGCTTTCTCCCGATTTTGAAATGTGGTTCCGACCCAACACAATGCTTCCATCCCCCGTTTGAAAGTAAAGCCGATGTGCCCGCGCCAGGCCGGGAATTTCCCAAAGTAAAAATACAGAACAGACGTTCATACTTTTATATTTTGCAAGCCCAAACGATGTCTGAACAAACGTGTAAAACAAGTAATAAAAGCGACTGGTCAAATAAGGCTAGAGTAGCAATTATACTGCGCTAAGTGCACGTTTAGACCTGTGTATATGTACTTGGTGTTTTGCTCATTCCACGTGCATAGGTGTTGCACAGGCTAGGGCAGTGTACGTTAGTGCAAACATACGGCAGCCTAACAGGGCGGCGGTGCATTGCATTATGACTGTGAGCGAGCGCTACCGTTTGCAGAGGAAGAAACAATCGACGGCAAAAGCCGTGATAGCAGCTGGTTTTGCCACCGATTATACCTAGAAGTGGTGGCAAATTTTTGCCGTCGATCAATCTGTACTTCTTCAGTCGATCAATCTTTACATTTCTTTCCCATGAACATCGGAATTTTACGTAAGTAAACTTGAGCCAGGCTAGGCTAATGCATTGTAGCTATCATTATTTACTATACTAGCTAATAGCTGTATCTACACACTTCGTGCAGGTGTTTATTTCACTGGCTTTCCTTAGGCCTTCAGCATGCAGCAGCCATATCGTATTTAAATATTTGTGTTCAATCGATTGCAGAAGTTATATACAGCTTGCTGAATAGGTTACATTTTGTACTGCAGAGAGTAGACCCATTTCAAAATGCATCGTTTTACAGTATCAAACATGGCTAAATTTTTCAAAAAAGACAAAAGCATTCTCCTGGCATGTTCAAAAGACTCTTAAACAATCTATAAAATATTGACAACTCTTAATTGGAAGGTTTTTTTCCCACGAGGCACATTTCCTTAGAGGGGCTTTACAGTTTTGCCATTGCCTAACGTGCAAAATACATGGATAGGCCTACTAAGATGCTAATCTAACACAATACATGTGCAGAAGTTTTTTTTTTTTTCTGCTTACTCATAGAGCTACAGGGTCTAAAATTTCCCAATTGTTTTCGTTCCAAAGCGGTAACAAATGTTGTCTAAGATGTTGATATGCGTGTTCAGACATATTTATGGTCTGGATAGGGTCTTTGCTTGTCAAACCAACTTAGATATTTTTTTAAGTCTTTTGCCATATAGGCCTATATACTGGTACGAGAAGCTGATGCAGTCCTGCGACTTCAAGGATGCCCATGCAGTGTAAACTCAAGTTCACATGAAACTAGTGCCACTCTGAATCCTGTTTCCATTGCTATGTGGGTGGGGTGGGGCTACTAATACTTTCCATTATGTGTGCATACAGTATATTTGTCTGTGTTTGAATTGTGTGTGTTGGGGCTTACGGTACATCCATTTGAAACTTCCTTCGTCGCCGTATTACAGTATATTTCTGCTGCATCAGTTCAAGGACAGAACCCCTTATTTGTTCATCTCCTAAAAAAAATCATCAAAAATGTTGCAGTGAGTTTCCTTTAAAATTTGCACAATAATTGCACTGAATTGCATCTGAGGACATTGAAAATTCAAAAATTTTCCCCTAAGGGGAGGGGGACCCCCTCCCCTTAGACCCCTTCCCCAGGATGGCAGTCCGCAAATTTTTCAGGCCCTGGAGGCAAATCCTGCTGCCACCTCTGAGGACTTCTCTAAAGAAAAGCCCACATAACGAGAGTAGAATTGGAATTGAGACATTTGTGTAGAATAAGTTAAACCAGTATGCCACCTTGAAAGGGAGAATGCAGTAGTCCATATAAAGAATTGTAAAGTAGACTATCCTATTTCCTGAACGGCTCTCGAGAATCTTGACAGTATTTTTCTCACTCAATTGTAAAATTTATGAAGAGCAACTGCTTGGTTTACCTTGAATATGCAATATTTATGTCCTAAAATATGAATGATACTTGGAAGAGAAATTTAGAAGAAATTTGTGTCATTTAGCTATTGTTTCAAAATAAGTTTGGGGCAACTGCTTATGACCTTTAAGACCCATATGTGTCAAAGTTGGTTCTTTAGCAAGTTTTACATCCTGTCCAAAATTCTCTCACAACTTTAAGTGCAAAGGAATTTGTACTTACAATAGCAGTGATAGGCAACTAGAGAAAAATGGAAATGCTGTGAAAAGGAAAATAGTGAGTGGAAGAGGAGGGGAGGGGGCAGCTGGCTCAGGAGGTGAGGAGGATGAGTGAACAGGAAGTTAAAATATGGTGCAAATTGAGATCATAAGCATTGCCAGGTAATGAGAGTTGTTATTCATATTCTCAGTTTGCCTGCTCGTCAGACGTGTATTAATTACTCCTGCATCTTTGTTGGCTGCAGTTGAAATGTCTGTGAACTTTCACAGGAATTCCTTGTTGATTAGTGTACAGATTACATGCTATAAAAGTTCATACCAAGGCTTATATTAAGTGGGCGCCAGGCGCTTTTTACCTCGCGGTTCATTATGTTTTGCTCCCGGTCCACTCAAAAATAAGACAACCGGGAGTCAGCAATATTCTGTTTTTAGCGCACACTAAAGCTTCGTTGTTTGAACGTGTCACACTTTGTATAAATCAAGAATTGCTAAAGGCCACTCCTGGTCAAGAAATAGTTGCTCCCCGTTCTGCCAGAAAATCATACAACCGAGAGCTACTTTCTTGTCAGCTTTGGCTGTCGGTCTGTGTCCGCTTAATATAAGGCTTGGTTCATATACAATCACAACATAGCCCAAATCATAAATGTTCAACAAAAACAAGACTTAAAGAAGTCTGATTACCATAAACTTTTTGTGGCCAAAGTCGAACAGAGTTTAGTATGTGATTTCCCTCACTTTAAACTCACCCAGTGTGTAAGTCTCATTGAATTACTTTGTAAAAATGTCAAGGTCATAGAACATTACAGTTTACTCTCTGCCATTCAATATGAATACTGTATTTATGTATCGAGACTAATCAACAGTCGAGAGATACCTTCAAATTAGGCTTGTGGAATATAGGGAAATTGGATGATCTATGTCATTGTTGACAGTTGTAAGAATATGTACATAACAAAGAGGTACATATTGGACACTTACTGTGAAGGTGCTGTAGATACCTTTTGTTCTGATATTGCTGCTCAACTCCTACCTTTAGCCACCTCTCCTTACTCCATTTCACCCCCCCCCCTCCCACCCCCAATGTTACTTCAAGTGCCTGCTTTCCGGTCTCTTTCCATCCAACAGTACTATTGTAAATTTAGCTGTGTCAACTCACTGTGTTATGATGTGGTTTCATGTGATCAAGTGACCTACAAACCTACATTTTTGCTGTTCAGTAATTTTCCTTAATATTTTACAAGGGTAGCCGTAATCCTGTTTGCTATGCCTTCCTCATACAATTTTTTTAAGGAAATATTTGCTTTGGTTTGGTTTGTTTTTAAAACTTCAGTTTACTTTGAGCACTAAATATAGTAGAAAATATTTATTGAACAAAAAGAAAACTAAGCTGTTAGGATTTCACTTAAAAATCACAGTCAATACAAATTTGTACAATTACTGTTTTTATTTTGTTCACTGCTTATTTTTCAATAATATTTGGAGAACCTAGATTTGGAAAGAAGTGTGTCACAGAATCTCAGAGCCCTGCGACAGCCATGCCAGTTTTATTAAGACTGACCAAGGGGAGTGGAGACAGCAGGGCAAACTATAATACTGTTCAGTTGCTATCTTTCAGAAATACCCTGAGCTTGCTGCATACTTTACTCTTTTGCACATCTTGACTTAACTGTTCTGTTGGTCAAACTCTTGCAGTGTATGCAGGTTAATGACTCAGACTAATCAACTACATATTGTTCTCAAATACAAAGGAGGTTTTTTTAAATACCACAGTCCAACCCTGCCAACATGAGCATGTAACTTGCAAAGTGTGAAAGGGCCTTTTTGTGTAACTTTAAATTGTGAAGACTATTCAAAACTAGGTCACAGTAGTACAGTTATATAAAGATGTCTTCCACTGGCATTTTATAAGGGTCTCATGTGAAAAAAAAAAATTGTGATTCTATGTCCCCCAAACCGTGTTGCAATACGCTGTTTCTAACTCTAAATATCACATTTTAAACATTGGTCATAGGATGTACTGTTATGTGGGCACATTGACCCAGAATTCTTTGTTTATGTATTCTTTATAATTGATTGTCCTGCTTGTCCTTTAAATTTGATACTGTTGAAATGTTTAGATATCTTTCCAGGTACTGTAGATGTAGCATGGAACAACACTATCTAGGGTATAGCAAACAAAGTTATATTCCCTATAGAGTTGTTTCACCTATGTCACATGATCGCGCATCAATTTGGTTTTGAAGGGCAAGCATCCATTGTGTCACAGTAGTATGCTTGGTTATGCCGTTTTATGAGTGCTCTACATATCCCTACTGCAAGTGTTATTGACCCTTGCAGGGCAATCCCAATTGCGTGACGTCACATGAAATTCCTCTGTAGCTGTGTCAATATAAAGAAGTGCAATGCTGTGTCTAATCACTCTGCTGTGATGACTTCACAGATTTCCCAGAATGCACTGTATCTCTGGAAAAATAAATCTTTGAAAATTAGCATCTTCCAAATTATGAAGCATGCTATTGAGATGCAGTTTCCACCTCCCCTAATATGGGAAAACTGCATTTTCTGAAGTCATTGAAGTTAGTCCAGGGCTGGCATATCCTGTTTAGTTGCAATGTACAAAGTCACACAGTCTGCAGCAGGCTTTTAAATATAAGGGAAAACACAAAGATGTAGGCTACATGATGATGTAGTGATTAGTACAGTAGTAGCAAAACCAGCATTATGAACAGTACCTGTCAGAAATGTCTCCAAGGTCCATTTTTATTTGTTATTTAAAAAGTATTTACAGCTTAAATATGACCTGCACTTAAAAGTTTATTAATTTTGTCTGGTGACTTCGAGTCATACATGATATGTCATTCATACCGGGGATTAGAATATTCAACTGAATTCAATACTTTAAGAAGGGTGGTATTGAAGAGTGATATTTTTTATTATGAATGCTGATGCCAGTTAACCGGAGAATTCCTCTTATCATCAGTCAACTGATTGTCAATGAGATACTGTTTCGTATTTGTTGAAGAAGTGCTTATTTTAAACATTTTCATCTTTACTTTCGCCTTAAAAAACCAAGAAACTAAAGTAAAGTTAACTAGAAGCTAGAAGCTTTCTTTTGTTTGCTTTTAAATTGAAAACTCTGATTCTTCGGGACATGATATCAGTAACGCAGGTACTAGCAGAAGAGACTCCCAAACAATTGTCACAAGATACACCTGATACGGTAGTAAAAAACCCAAAGGTTATTACAAACACAGTAGTATCAGAGATCGATGCGGTTCTTGTGACTATAAAATTTGAAGAAAAATCATGCCATTCGACTCCAAGGCCTTAATACAAAAATATGGTAGTTTAAATTTTTTTTTTTTTAAGAAGGTTAAAACTTCTGTTTTGGGGATGTAAAGTTCATTAAACAAGGTCACTGCACTGCAGGGTCCATATGAAAGAAATGGTGATTTGTACACTGATTAAAATGATGGCAGAAAGGAATCTAGTACTTTGACTTGCTTCAAGACTTCCAGAAAATAAATACCTTGAAATTTTTACAAGTTGAGGACACTGTGTTTGGTATAAAATAATAAAATTATTTCAAATGCATGAATTCAGTTGTCCTTTAATGGTCAGTTAAACCTATTGATTGGACATTGTAGAGCTGTCACTGCTTTACACGTCTGTGGACATGTAAGTATGCCATACCTGCATTTTTGATAAAAAAACCTTTAAAAACATTAAAAACAGCTGAAATGGTAAGTAATTAACAGATAATTTTAAAGGATTAGCAACAGAAATAAAGACCCTTTGCAACATCTGCATCACAATTTCTGCTTAGCAAATGAAAAACCTCAGAAATTGTCAAATTTTGAAGAAGTATGTCTTAGAATGGTAAAAGATATTCAAATAAGTCAAACAGAATAGCTGTTTTAGTTACATGTCCTCAGACCTTTAAAGTCTTAGTATATTACATATTTATCACATCTCTGTATGATATTAAAAATAGGCATTGTTAAAGGTACATGGTCTTACAGTTTGTTTGTGCTTTTGTGTAGCCTGGCCTACTGAGATAGCCTTTTTTTAAAACTTTGTGTTGTCTCCTTGTCCTTGAGAATGGAAAAAATTATGGAAATGTCCTTTTCCATAAGATAAACTTTGAAAGTAAAAAATATGACATAATATCTCCCAATTATGCCTTTTTGTCTGCAGACAATATTATTGGAGTTGCTCAAATCTATTGCACATTTGAGTGTTAAGTACACTTTTGCCAAGTCTGGAATTGAAAGAACTAGATATCTTCACTTGTTTAGTGTATATGTAGGCTAAAGGTTTTTGGGGTCACTGGCTTCAGTGAGTCAACTTTCTTTTCTAGTATTAGAAGATCAGTCTGATACTGAAAACATTCATTATTTAAGTATTTTGTTTCAGTTGAGAACTGTTTATTAGTCTGCAACAACCAGCAAGATTGTGGTAAAAAAAATAAGGGAGGAACTGTGGCTTCTATGAGATCTAGTTTCAGTTTATTTTCCATTTAACCTGTACATAGAAATGGGATACTTTATTTCTTCATTATAGGCACTATTTTCTCATTTCATAGTGTAAAAATTCTCTCAAATAAAAATGTTTACTTCTACCCATTCCTCCAGTTTAAAATATGTCTTCTTCACCTTCCAGAAAAAGCTAGCCTGCACTGAGTTTATTACTTAAGGCCAAATTCTGCTCAGTACACTATTGATTAATGTACATATGGTACTGTTGCATATCTGCTGAAATCCAGCTTGCATACTGTACGTCAAATGTCACTGATCTGCACAAATCATAACCCATCATTGACCAATCAGAGTAGCTTATAATTTACTGTATAGTTTGAATTAATTTCAATCAAAGTAACATTCACCAAATGTGAATGTGAATACCTCAGTGAACCTTATGCACATGACATCACACAGGAGAAACTGTGCCCCCAGTGGGAGGCATGTGCACATCATCATTTACCCCAACAAATGCAGACAGCTGATTCGTGTATCGGTCGGATATGCATGTAGTCTTCTCAGGGCGTCTGCGAAGTCTACATTGTTTGTGTAGTTTGCTTCACTGTTTTGCTGGCAAAATTACATTACATGACATCAGTTCATAAGAATTAATGCTAAATATGTTTGGCTGATACAAAAACAGCATCATGTTTCAATACATGAAATGTTTGTGGATGTAAAAATGTCATGCCTGCCTATTTTATTTTAAAACATTCAAATTGTCTAAAATAGTTGCAATTCCCTTCAAAATCCATTTAGTATTGACCTTTTTACAAGACGGATACTGTTTTTGCACTTACATCATGAATAAAAATGAGTTTCATATATGCAAATTTGTGTCACAAAGAGAGTTATTCATGCAGTACATTTCATATTATCCTTTGTTGTTTAACCAATTCATACCAAGGACAGTCATAATCTTAGAATGTGCCCTTGGGGTTTATTTTGGAAACATCTGTTGATTTACTTTAAAAATGTCCATATGTACACCAATCTAGAAACTGGTTGGTAAGTAGTACTACTTACTGGAACTAACAATTAATTTTCACATGGATTAACAAAAAAGTACAGATCTTTTGCAACATTCCACATCATAATTTTGCATAGCTAATGAGAAATCAGAAATTGTCAAACTTTGAGGAGGTCTATCTTCAGAACTGTAAAAGATGCGTAAAAAATTCAAATGGAATTTGAATGTCAGGATCTTAATCTATCATTGTCGAGAAAAACAACCATTTTGGTTGTACATGTCTAGTACGTACCTTGAGGAGCACAAAAATGCAACCCTTGGTTTTCAATGTACTAGTTTGCTGTGAGTGTGAGCAGTAGTGTAGCCAGAAATTGTTCATGGTACGGAAAGGGAGGGGGGGGGGAGGAAGTGCGCCTTGAAAAATATAGGGAAATTGGAAGATCTCTGTCATTAATAGCAGGAGTTAGAATACGTACATAAAAAGAGGTAGATATTGGACTCCTGGTATGAAGGTAACCAGAGACCCTGTTTTGCTCACCAAGTCTATGAAACATGTGACTAACATTCTTAAGCAAACAGTTTGTTCTCTAGGAAATTGATTGGGGGTTCTACTGAACCAAATAAAAGCTACACATTCTAACCACAGAGGTAACTTGCCACCTGGCATTTTTAGAGAAATTTGAAAGAGGGGGGGAGGGGCACAGCCAACAAAGTACTTGAGTGTCAAGAGCAAGGTCATAGACCATACAAAATCTAGTATCAGAAAAAGGTGTGAGGAGGAATCTGGAACTCCCACAGCTTTCCCTATGGCTATGTACCTGTTCTCCAGCCTTTTACGGCATGTTCCATATTAATCTGCTGTGGAAAAATTTACAGCATTGATGTGAATGGAGAGCTCTAGATAGATTTATCATTAGATTGTATTCACACCTGTAAAAAAAGAACAAAAATAAAAAATAAGCAAAGTGCACTTTTGATAGTTTTTGGTGTGATTTTTTAATTTTATATAAGTGTCTGCATGTGAACCAATAATACTTTTGCTGTAGGTAATGTTGGACAAACAGGAACAACACGGAAACTATCAAACAATGTTCTATTTCCTTTGTTGCCAAAATTTTATACTACTTTGGGCCTAAGGGGAAATGGCAATGAAATTGATCTGATCCTGACCAGGGAAGTTTTAGTGAGAACGTCACTTATGTTTTATCCAGGTACGAGCTCTGTGAGATTACTCATAGATGGATACCCTGGACCATTCTATTGTAATCTTACAGAGCTACAACAACTGTGAAAAGGCAACTGGACATAATATCCCTACAGCAGTATGCAATTCAAGGACAGATATCCTACCCTGATACGCTTTTGGCAGGAGTGCCTCAGGGACTATTGTCTGCTAAATGTAGGGCTGGTATCACTATTAAAGTTATGATTATCAGCTTCTGAGAGATTGAAATGTGTACTGCAAAATTTATTGTGCATCATTTTATCGGGAAATGTTGCAAGACAGGCTAAACATCAATGATCAAAGTGCATTTAGATGTTAAGAAAATGGGCTGCTGTGGATTGCAATTAAAAGTGTCAATTAGTTTAAATTTGAAAAGTTGATGGTATGAAAAGCCTTGAAAAATATTCTTTGGTTGGCAGTTTAAGGACATTTTATCCAATATCTATGGAGTATCAATAAGATAATTTAGTATCTAGGTAAGTAGGTCACCAAAAGATCAACTTGCTTTCAGTTTTGTTTTAGCAGAAACAAGGTCACATACCAGAATCCATAAAAGGCATAAAAGAATTAATATAGAATAATGGTTACCTTAAGAAAGGCAGCAATATTTACAGAGGGGTGGGGATAATTATCAGCATAATGAAAACAGGCTTGTAGTGAGTACGTACCATTCTTGTACTCATGGGTTTGCACAATTGCCTGTACTCGTACTCATGGGAATTAATTTGTACTCCTACAGATTTTGAAACCTCTTCATAGGGGCTAATGCAAACTTTTATAATCGTACTCATGAAAAAGGACATGCCCTTGTACTCGTACTCACAACAGACACTGCCCTTGTACTCTTACTCATAACAGCCACTGCCCTTGTACTTGTACTCACAACAGACACTGCCCTTGTACTCGTACTCACAACACAGACACTGCCCTTGTACTTGTACTCACAACAGACACTGCCCTTGTACTCGTACTCACAACACAGACGCTCCCCTTGTACTCGTACTCACAACACTGCCCTTGTACTGGTACTCACAACAGACACTGCCCTTGTACTTGTACTCACAACAGACACTGCCCTTGTACTCGTACTCACAACAGACACTGCCCTTGTACTCGTACTCACAACAGATACTGCCTTTGTACTCTTTCTCACAACAGACACTGCCCTTGTACTCGTACTCACAACACACTGCCCTTGTACTCGTACTCACAACAGACACTGCCCTTGTACTTGTACTCATGACATTGTACTTGCACTACAAATCTGAATGAAAATTAAGAATTGTATGAACAGTGCTTAAAGGGGAAATATTTTCATCCTAGATGGTCCAATTCTCCCAACTTAGTTAGTTCTAGCCCTGCCCATAAATGTCTTTAGCTTCTCCTTGTGCATATACAAACATAGTTTATTGCTTAAGGTCATATCCTGGTGAGTATACAAGACCCTAATGTGTAATCAAAACACTGTGTATGCTGTGTAACATGAGCTACTCTGCATCTTGCGAATTTTGTAACTCTGAGTGTCCGTCAAAGAGTAGTCACAAACTGAGACTTTTGCTTACCCCAACTAAAAGTCATACTTGGGTGATGCAAATCCCTCTTTAAAAAGCCTTTGCAAAGAGAAGTGTAGTTTGTTGACACCCCCTGGCTGAGACATGTGCTCAATTAAAATGTGTTTGAAATCTTTCCTTTTGAGTATAAGCAGTATGCCATGTTACAGTGGCATTGATCTTTCAGTTTTTCCTTAAAACTTGCAGTTATTGTATACTTTTAATGGAAATGTATTTGTTTTACAGAAAATTTGCATATATTTTAAACCAATATTAATAGATACAGATTGATGGAAAATTCAAAATAAGGCAGTACAGTAGCATTCTTTTCAAGAAATAAGGCTCTCACAGGAAGAAATTTGGCTATTTGTTGCACAAAAGCAAATTGTCCACCCAAACTTTCACAAATTCAGCATCCGTTACTCTTGTAATGCATAATATTTTGAGGAGATTAGGCCAGTATTGCTAGAGTTTATTGGTGAGGCTGAATGGTTTAACGGAGATGTTTTAAGGACTTTCTTTTTATGCCATGTTGGTGCATTTTAAATGCAATATTTCCCTTTAACAGAACTGGATCATGGAGATTTGAAAAGGAACACCTCCGGTGGGGCGGGGTGGGAGACTTGGGGCTGTGGGACTGGGGGCTGGGGGACCGGAGGCTGAGGGACTGGGGAGGGATTATGGGACTTAGCCCAACAGGTAAAGTAGGGCTCAAGCATCAACAGGTATTTGTTATTGAAAAGGTTATTACTGTATGCACTATGATGTCTTCAAGGCTTTAGCCATAGTACAATTCAGCCAGGGCAGACATCCGTCCTCCCCCTTCTAAAATGTGGCCTCCCTGAACAAAATACAGCTTGCTAAAGCCCTTATGCAGCACTGCTGGAAAACAAAACAAAGGGAACACATGGGGTTTTTTTTTTTCTTTCTGGTAATGTCTTACCATCCACTTTGGAGAATGTCATCATTGTAAATTAATTACTGAAACAAGTGATATTTGCCAGTAATTAGGTATGAGGGTGGCCTGTGACATCACAATAGGTTAGCAAAAAAAGACCCATGAAGCAAATACACAGCCACATAATCCAGCTGGATTTGTAATCAAAGGCAACATACGTGACCTTGCGACTCCAATGGCCTGTGTGACCTCATTGCTAATACTGTAAGCAGGACCACCACAATTCATTATTTTATAATCTGTAAGTAGCTTCATCGTAGTATCGGCCGCAGGGTCTGTGAACAGGTTTGTTATTATTGGCTGAGGGACCTTTGACCCAAATACCTGTATGATTGCCGCAACACATACATGGTCTTTTTCAAACTATGCAAACCCAATTTCATAAACCTGGCATCAAAATTGTATCTGAATTTTATGGGAAGGGCCTCAACTACTTGCTACAAATTTCATCAAGTGAACAAAGGAAAAGCAAAATAGAAAATGGAATATTGTCAGCTTTTAACAAACAGGTTATTGCTAATCTTTTAAAAGTTATCTAGGGTAATGCAAGATTAAAGCATTCTAAGATATTTCCCAGCAAAAATGGTTCTGTGTTATGTACAGTATGCTATATTAGGAAATCTTTTTCGTCAGTTGAAAATAATTTAGAGGAATCTGCTACTATGGATTACCTTAAAAGCTTACAGCTGTGAGAAAATTCAATTTATAGTTTGTTACACACAGTTTCTATACTTTAGGGATAAGCGTGACAGATTTTTGACAAGAATAGTTTTTAAATTTTTACATTGTGATAGAAAATGGTTTTTAAAAAGCTGAAGGTCCCAGTATTATGTAAATGATAATTCCCCCCATGCTGATGTGGCAGGGATGCAAAGTTAAAGAACTAGGAAAATTAGTCCTTCTTATTTAGTGAATTTCAATCAGTGCAGTAGTTTGTTTGAGTGAAGCAAGTAAAAGATCTTTAACTAGTGGATATATTGTATAAAAGTCTATTTGTAGACAGTCTGTCAGTGAGGATGTATATGTTATGGCTATCAACTAAAAAGGCAATTTAAGCAGTTACCTAACTTTTTTGAAAAATGCATTAATTCTGTAAATGTGCCACATATTTGCATCCAGAAACATGAAAAATACTGAGGGAAGTAAACTGATAAGTTTTTCTGCATGTCCTAAATGGTGACTGTTCTCTGTTCTAATTTCTCAATGTTGCGACGTTTCTTTGTTCTGACGATCTACACTGGAGTCAGTGTTTAATAGGATATGGTTAGCTTAGGTTTTGATACCTTGTCGAAAGCTCAAGGAATCTATGGGATGGTGATGTCGTTTGTGTGTGTATGTATGTAGGTGTGTATGTGCACTTTGCTTGTAAACACAATATCTCAAGAAGGGAAACTCCAAGGGATATCATACTTGGCATGTAGATTGCCCATATTGAGTAGATGATCACTAACGTTTTTGGTGGAGGTCAAAGATCATTTGGGGTCACCAGAGCAAAACCTTGTGAACACGATATCTCAAGAAGTGTAAGTGTGAGGGGTCTCATACTTAGCGTGTGGATTGCCCATATTGAGTAGATGATCACTATTGTGTTTGGTGGAGGTCAAAGGTTATTTGGGGTGACCAGGGGTCGAACGGTCAAAACTTTGTAAACTATATCTCAAGAAGGGTAAGCTTGAGGGATCTCATATTTAATATATGGATTGCTCATATCGAGTAGATGATCCGTATTGTTTTTGGTAGAGATCAAAGGTCATTTGGGGTCACTAGGAGTCAAACAGTCAAAACTTGTAAACACTCTATCTCAGAGGGTAAGCGTGATAGATCTTATACTTAGCATGTGGATTGCCATGGATATTAAGTAGATGATCCCTACTGTATTTTGTGGAGGTCAAAGGTCATTTGGGGTCACCAGGGGTCAAACGGTCAAAATTTTGTAAACACGATATCTCAAGAATGGTAAGTTTAAGGTACTTAGCATGTGGGATTGAACATATTTAGTAAATGGTCCCTATCATTTTTTGTGGAGGTCAAAGGTCATTTGGGGTCAAAAAAGTTCAAAACCTTGTAAACATGATATTTTAAGGAGGCTAACTGTGAGGGATCTCATACTTGGCCTTTGTTCATTTGTATGAAGCGTGTTAATTCCCACATAGGGTAGGTGAACCTTACTGTTTTAAGTAGAGGTGAGAGGTCATTTTGGGTCACAAGATTTCAAAATGTTTTTACCTTATTAACATGATATCTCAAGTAGGATAATTGTGAGGGATCTCATGCTTGTTTTGTGAGTGATTCATGCTTGTTACAATATATGATATATGGCAAGGAATCTCTAAGCCTTTTGGCTTTCTGGTTTTCCCTATTAATAGCAACTTTCATGGTCATAGCACTTCTTACAGGTCCAACAAAACCTTAAATGCTGAAGGAATTCAAAGTCCATCATGTACAGAGCTACCCTATGGTGGGCCCTTTGGGTCCAGTGGAAACAAGTGGAAGCTTGTACTGCAAGGTCATATTCTCTCCAGTACTCCAACCTACTATGTGATTGTAATGTGTAATTTGTCTATTCAATGCAATGGGCATGCACACTGTCATATTGCATGTACAAGTTATCATTTACCAGTCAGAGTTAAGGTACTGTTTGATTTCAAATTGCAGCCACCAATTGAAAACAGAGATACCAGGGGGAAGAGGGTTTCAAAATAAGTGTGGGGTGAAATAAGTGTGGGGTGATGCAACATCCAGGCAAGGTGGAGTGACCTAAAAATTGGTGCTCGAACTTATTACCACTTAAATTTTTGCTTTCTCTTTTAGCCTAATTATAAGCTGTGATTATGTCTTATAAATCTTTCAATCCTTGATCAATATTGACAAAACTTACATGTTTGAAAAACTTAAATATGCTGGACCATGGACTTTATACATGGACATAGGATCACATGACCAATTGGGTCGCCTCCGTTTGAACAAATTTAGGCGTACCAAGTTGGCCGCCAGGATACTACAATTTGCCCAATTTGACAATGAATCTACAGCATTTCGGACAAAATATAAACATGGATGGAAGAGCAATATTTCAATCCTTCATTCAATTTGTTCAGTTTGACCTGAGCTCGCATTCTTTTGAAAATATTACAAGTTTCTCACACAATCTGTCGATACTGAGCCACTTGAGCATGTCCGTCCAAACTTTAACACACAAGAGTATAGCAGGCGGCCATATTGGTACGCCTATTCGTGTGCGTACGGTGGTGACAACTTACTCATAGGATGTTAGCACCTGTGGCTGTATGTTAGTGCTAGCCTAGCCTATAGGCTCTGTCCATATAAGAAGTCCATGTGTTGGACACTTTATGACATACAATCTTTTTGCAAAACCTTTTTTGTGTGAGACAAACACCTCACATTTTTAAATGTAACCAGAATATATTCTTTTTCATTTTTTGTGTGAGGTTAATTTACTTTCATTTGAATGTGTTTTATTTTTGTAGTTGTAGAACATTTTAATTTGATAGATGTACTAGGAGGTAATGCTAAAGCAAGAACAATTTTGTGAAAGAAGCAGAGTTAAAATAAATGTACATGTTTTTGGTTAAAAGTTTTGGTTTCCTGCAAAATTGTTTAGAACAAAATGCTTATTATCTACAGTATAGCATTCCAGGTTGGGGAACTGTTATAGAACTGAGTGTCGTTTCATTGATTGCCTTTTTGCAGAAATGCTAGTTGTAACCTTGAGATTAAACAAGACTTGCTGTGAATAGAGGTGTACGGTAAACTTTCTTTTTTTAAGATGATAACTTAAAAAACTACTTTGATATTAATATGGAAAAGATTCCCAAAAGCATTGAAAAAAGTAATTGGTTGCAGTAGTTTGTTGCTTCTTAGAAAATGCATGAAACGTGACTTTTATCTTTTATTTTTTCAGTTTGCAGTATGGGTGAAAATGAGATCCAGATTAAAGTATTTTTTGATGGAGGAAACAATGCATAACTAAAGTCATCACAGAGCCAATAAATTTAGATTAGGAATATTTAACTGAAAGGAACCATATCGTCTGTCCTTAAGTAATGATGTATGGTAGGCTGCAAAAAGAACGATAATCTGTGGAATTACAAAGGAAACAAGATTTGAAGTATAGCACTTTTACTTTCACAGTATGGGTTGTACCATGGCCTTGATAATGGCATAAATTGCTCCCATTTCATATTGAAAAATAGCATTTCATTTACATGGATGTGCTATTGACCTTGAATATGTGGGAACTGTACCTTTCATGGGAACATTTTGGTTGAAAGCATACAAGACTACCTGAAATTGGAAGGCTGTCATGGACTTTCTCATAAATTCTGTTGTATGGTATTAGCACTCTGATATCAAGATAAGGGGTGTCTCATTGGGAAGGGGGAGGGGGAATGAGGAGGGGAACAAGGAATATCTGTTTCTTCTTGGTGCATCTAAGGGTGGAGGAGGTGAAAATGACAAAGGTCTCCATGGTGACACAAAAGAGGTACGATACAGACCTGTACCATGAGGACATTGTGATGATTCGTGATACAAGTGGAGTGTCTCTGGTTGTGAGTTTGAGTGGGTTCTCACGGGTCATGGAAAACCTTTAAAGTCATGGAATTTTATATTTGAATTTTCCAGGTATTAAAAGTCATGGAAAAGTGTCAACTTACTTAATAAAAGTTATCGAATGTCATGGGGTTTCAAAAGTTTTTTACAAAATACGTTTACTTGACTGACTTAATTCTAGCTATAATTCTGTCCTTGAAAAATCAGAATGTAAATTGTCTGGAAAGGTCATGGAAATGTCATGGAATGCTTGCTATACAGGTCATGAAAAGTCATGGAATTATAGAAAGAAGAAAGTGTAAGAACCCTAGTTTGAATAGGAGTATATGCCTTCTTCATGAGTACAAGTGTAAAATTTTGCATTAAGCTCCAAAGCATAACTTACAAAATCTGTGGGTTCGAGTAAGAGCTCAAACTCATTCTCATGAGTACAAACTTACAGACAATTTTGCAAAACGGTGAGTATGAGTATGTACTCACAGCAAGTCTGTTGTAACATATGTCATATGATCATGCCAAAGAAATGACTGCCCCTGTATCATACCCTTTTTCAAAACAAATAATTTAGACTCTTTTTCAAAATGATTAATTTAGACTTTTATGTATGATTTTCTTTGAATTCTATAAGAACTTTATTGCAGGGGTACTACTTTCAGTAACATTTAATATTTTATTGTGACAGCAAAAAGTGATTGCATATATATATCAGTTCCTGACTAACAGCTTAGACTGACTGAAAATTTAGACTATCAGTGATCAGACCTTTTTATATAAACTAAATATATCCCAAAGTTTGACTTCCTCACCTTTGCAGTTTATTCTGAGTTTAAACAAAACTAATGAAGCAGGCGTCTACTTAAAGCGTACCTAAATTCTAAAATTTAAAAAAATATATATACAAAGCTTGAAAAGAGCATTCAAATGGTGTAATTCCCATCTTCACAGGACATTCCTGAGCTGAGATATAAAATGTTATTCACTCAATTTAAAGTGGTAGAGTACGCAATAATTTGTGATGTCATTCTTGCACTACTCAAATTACATCCTTTAGTTTTCTTTGTTTTTTCAAAATCCATTGCACTTTGTCCCGACATGTGATAACATGTCTTACTGTTATACGGTGACTTGGCATTACAAGCCCCCACTGTACAAGACGCCACAGCATGCAAGGGAACAGTATATTTTTCAAGGTCGCATTGCATAAAATTAGCGCTTGTATGTAAATTGCAAAACAATGCGAAGTGTTTGTGTTTTACTGTAAATCAACAACCTGACTTGTTCAAAAATTTGCTGAGTTCATAGCTATCTGTAGTTTAAAGGGAGAAGGCAGTCTCCCAAGTTTATTTTCAAAAATTTTCTAAATTTTACAGATCTGCTCTTAGTTTCTCTCACAATTATTTTCATAATGTTCCTGTGTAAAATCAGTGAATATTGAGGGTAAACCAATGAGTTATTCTGCATAAATTTAGGAA
>WURT03669202.1:0-17521 GCA_009936505.3 Holothuria glaberrima | reverse complement strand
TATATATACTTTGTTTTACTCCACACATGGTACGGAGTAAGTTTCACCATAAAGGTAGCACAAGGTCCTGTTCGAGGACTAGGTAAACCTACCTTACCCAATATAAAGATTAAAACCTAGTTGAAAACCAGACTAGACAACAAAGCCCTTGGTTACAAACCAACAGTCTTCCTTCTTTCCCTCAACTGTTCTTGATTGGAATAAGCCCAATGACAAGGAAGTAAACTCCCAGACACTGGACTTGTTCAGGTGTTGTCCGGTATGTTGCTAGAAGCTTCCTCTCTGTCACTCATTGCATGTGTGCCCTGTAGGTTTCTGCAACTATCAACCATGATGATGATGATAATGATGAAAGTGACAAAAGCCTTCATCGCATTTGGTCATACATTTTAAGTTATCTCAATATCTGCTTTTGGTGATAGACCCTATCTGATATAAGTAGTCCACATTTAGTATGTAATAATGGGATTGTGCTGCCTGGTATGATCTGTTCACCAGCAGTGGCAGCACTTCCCCAGAAGGGACACTAAACTGACTGTTACCAACTGCTCTGAAGTCAGAGCTTTATATCACAGGCCTACATCTCTTGTGTGAGACTCTGTTCTTAGAGTGGCTGACAAGAACAGACAACTACATGTGATCCTGCAATAGCCAACAAAAAACTGGAAAGATATTTAAGAGATCACAACTTGACTTTTCAAGTATGTTGGTATTTCTAACACCAAACAGGCAACCCTGGTCTGTTGTTTTATTGTAGATCTTCAGTCGAAAGCAATATCAGTTGCCATTTATATTTTTAAATTAGGCCTACCTTTGACCCTTTCCTCCTCTTACAGTAGTACTGTATGTAAACTATTGAGTTCATGGTTCTTTGTAAAAGAAGTTTATTTATTGCTGAGCCTGATAGTACCCTGTACACTAACTTTGAGTCATTTATATGTCCTTTGTCTTTGTTTGTTACTGACATTTTTGATTCCTTTCCCATCTTTCCTTAGATTACAGTACTGGTATGGTTGCATTAATCTTGCTTTGTTTCACTTTGTGGCTACAAGTTATCTGTGAGGTGGGATGCAGAGATCCCTTCGATCAGCCAAATATCATCCTCATTGTTGCAGATGACATGGGATATGGTGATCTCTCCAGTTTTGGTCATCCTACCCAAGAGCCAGGTGCAATTGACAGGATGGTCGTGGAAGGGATGAAGTTCACCCAGTGGTACAGTCCTGAATCCATGTGTAGCCCAAGCAGAGGAGCAATGCTTACTGGTACTGTACATGATGAAAGATATTAAATAACAGATAAACTGTAAATTATAGAATGGAGTATATAATGTGCATACAAAAATAATGCTGTATTTATACTGCATTTATACTGGTCATACTACAAAGTGTCATTTCATTTAACTAACATGATGTTAAATCTCATTGGAAGACAAGTGGAAAGAAATGTAGGCTTTGCATGAAGTATAGGCCGTGCCATAGGTGTAGGAAGTGGTTCCTAGTTCGATGGGAGAGGGTGTTGAATGTTTCATACTACTGTTCTGAAGGAGGGGCCTATGGGGAGTGGATGCCCCTAAGCCCCTTCCCTTTGGAATTTTTTTTTTCAGTATTTAAGTACCCTACATACATTTTGATGCTATATCCTGTGTGGTATTTGAAGCACAGTATATTTATTTAAATAACTTGAGATATTTCATAAAGGGAACAAAGGGTTTTTGTCCTTGGAAAATGTGTGGGACGGGGGAAGGGGGAGGTGGATGGTTGGACAGAGGCTTAATTTGTCCCATATTTTTTAACCCTCCTCCCTCCCTCCACCCTTTTCCCCTTTGTGTGTACAGTATATGATCCTATCAAGATCAAGTGGTTCAGTGGCATTTGTATAATGTTAGCTTAAGTTTACCGATAGAGAAGGTATGTGAGGAATATTGGGTGGTACCAATACTGAATAGAGATGATCAGTCCAATCAATGAATAAATACCTGCATTGTAATGTTAATCACCAGAAGAAACTGCTACAAAACGATTGCAGATTATCAGCAATTTGCATATACAGTAGTATTAAAAACTGTGACTCTATGCTTCATTTGAAACCACTAGGTTTTTGGTCTGAGTAAGAGCCTGGTTTTCTGACTAGATTTGTAGGAGTAGTGTTTTTAGTGTGCAAATTATTGATGAATTAAAATCAGATAAATATCTCTTTGCTTTTAGAGATGAAGATAGAACAAAATTGAAATTCTTCAAAGGTGGTAGTGATAAAATTCTTGTCATTTAGAAGCTGTGAAGTTTTGATTGGTAATGCATGTCATATATGTTAAATTAATACTTTATTTCTGAACCAGGTTCATTAAATCAGAAAACATGCAAAGATTTTTTTCCTCTTAGGTCGACTTCCAGTCAGAGTTGGGCTGTACGGACCCACTGAGAGGGTTTTTCTACCTGATATGATGTCAGGACTGCCTAAGGATGAGGTAACAATTGCAGAAGCATTAAAAGGAGTTGGCTATGCCACAGGAATGACTGGAAAATGGCATTTAGGTAAGTTCTAAAGTGTACCAATTTACAAATGCCAAGAAAATTAAGCAGAAAGGGGAAAAAATGTTTCTACTTGGTGGTGAGTTTTTCATGAATGCATCTAGGCTTTTTGTATGTTGTAACTAAATGGTTCCCTAAAGGCCTGTTCACACAGGATGTGTATGCGTTGCATATACGTCACGTCACATCAATTTTTCGCATCCTTCCGGATACGTCAAGTCGCATGATTGTCTGTACAGAATGCGTCAATTTTGTTGCATTACTTCGAGATGCAGTGTGTAGTTTACAGTTACAATGTATGCTGATTGACGAAAAAGGTGTATGTAGGTCATAGCAAGGTTCACAGTACATATTCAGTGCATGTCTGGAGGTGAAAACTCCCCCTCTCCAGTCTCCCGAATGAGAATGGTATTTGAATGAAACATTACAGTGAACCTCAATGATAAACGAAAATAACACACTGAACATTTCTATGACAAGAAAATACACAGTACAAGGGCAGGCATGACCCTCATGAAGTGCCGGTAATTATGTATCAGCATTATATACGGTGCAATATCTATTCTTATCTTTTCATGTACCGCGAGATGTCCCTGTGCAGTCATGTCTAGTACTAAGACTACTCCTCACCACCCCACCAATGAATACAACTGTTTTTCACTACCGAAAGCAATAATGTTGCGAGGGTGGTGTGTACCCAAACAATCGTACGCGTATACATTCTCAATGTTGAAAAAATGTTTTTGCAAACAAAAATGAGCTTTTCTACCCATTTTACAGGCGTTTTATTGTCATTTTGAGCTCAAACATTGCACCATTTTGCTTTCAGAAGCCTTTAAATTGCATTTTCCGCTTAGGGGACACCCCTCCTCTCAGACCCCTCCCAACCCCCTCAGGATAAATCTCTGACTACGTATTTAGCTGAAATTTCATTCAAATTTTGCCATGTAGTACATCCTTCTAATGTGATGACACTGTACGAGTGGAACCTGAACAGGATTCCTCAGTACTATGTCTGGTTTTCCTTCTTTTGTGATGCATATGTTCTCAGGATAACATTTTATGAGAGGAAAACATGATAGAAATCAAATCTGACGCATGTTGACGTAAGTCAACTCTGTTTCTGAACGCACATGGACTTTGCCAGAAATTGACGCATCCGGAAGCCTATGTCGAGTTTTTTTACGCATCGAACATGACGCGACGCGACACGTCCTGTGCGGACGGCTCCATTGATTTACGTGCAAAGTGATAAAATTGATGTGACGTAGACGGATTGTGACGCGACGCAACGCATCCTGTGTGGACAGGCCTTAAGTCAGGGGTTTGCAACATTTTTACGAGGGAATAGTGAAGTACATCTGTCGTGTTTTTGACTTGTAACAGTCATTAAGTTCAATATGGTGACATTTCTCTTGTCTTGCTCTATCCTGTACTTCTTTTACAATATATCGTAATTTTTATAAACCATAATTTAGGCAAGTTAAGTGACAAAAAATGATGGTTAATATAATTTGAAGAAAAAAAATTATGCTTTCTTCCTCCCGAGGGACTGCCCTAAGTCTAATCTGAAGCTTTCATCGCCTCTTTCTGTTTTGCAGACTGCTATTACAAATAACTTGCTTACTCTCCCCCAACAAGCACTATTTAGATTGAGAACTAAGCAATGATATCAAGCAAGTAGTTTCAAAGGATTCAGTGAATACAAAAATTAGTTAATCGTTAAAATGAAATCACAGTAATCACAAAATATGTTTTTTTATACAAACCTGGGTTTCCTACTTGTAGGACATGTGGGCTGTAACAGCTAATTGTGTATTCGTGTAAATGATGAAAGCGCTTGGGAATTTTCCCAAGGTATTGGGAATCTACGGATTGACTTAATAAGCTTGGAGATTAGACCTGATAACTTGGGAATACAGAGACTACCTTAGAATTTAGACACAATATTAGCCAATTTCAAACATTTTCCGATTGTAGAATCACCTTGATTTCACCACGGGAGGGAGGTAAATGTCAAGTGGCACTCTTTAAGCCGTGCAGTTTGGGTATGTTTAAGTCAACCAGGAGAAATCTTGAGACTTTTAGGCAGATGATTTTGGGAATTTTTTGGTCCAGGTGACAGGGGGGGACAATCTTCTCTTTTACATGCATTATGAAGTATGGAGGCTCAGAATGAAGTACAGTACTAGAGCTCAGTTGGCTGCTTATACGTGACCACCAAAGAGTGATTGTGGAACTGTTGAATGATCTCCAGTTAAAGCATGGAAGTACTTCGAGTGAGCACTTCCCCTGGTTAAATGCAACAAAAAATAACACTCCATTACATTTGTTACCATTACTAATTCACTAAAAGTACGCATGATGCTCAAAAGAGCTTATATGTTAATTAAACAGAGAAGTTATCGATCAAGTTCTGTGTCCTATTGGTTGAGGCATTCAGCTCACATTCATGAGTACATGGTTGCCATAGGTTCACATCTATCGTATTTCTTTTCCCCTTCAATTTTAGATTCCCGAGTGTGAATGCCTTGCATTTTGGTTTAGGTAATGACCAACTTAAGTACGAAACTGTGATCAAATTTTGAAATTATATTGCATTAGATGTGATATCTTGGCACCTAGCAATATCAAGACAAAAAAGCAAGCTTTGTAGTGCAGCAAAGGGATCATTTCCAAAAAAAGAAAAAAGAGAAAGAAAGTAGTAGCAAAGCAAAGAGAGGGGAGGGGGGCTTGGGATGGAAAAGCCCTCCTCCTTAGAAAGCAGTGATTGTGAGTCACAGCAGTTTGGTCATGCTTTTCTGGTGCAGGGAGGCAATGCATAACACTTGCATATCACTTGATATGATAGGTGATGTTTGATTTAATAAAACTTGAATTTAGTATAAAACAGCTTTTGAATCCAATGCTCATACCACAAAAATGACATCAAGGTTGGGAATCATATTCTAAGTATTTATAAATTAGACATTTGATGGTCTCGTAAAGGTGGTGGTATATCTAAGTGGTATTTGGTTCCTTTCTCATTATCAGGGGTTGTGGACATTCTGTTTTTAAGGATTTATTTGCAAATTTTGCAAAAAAGTTTTCATTCCAATATAGAGATTTGCTTTCCAAATAATCTATTTTGTACATTTGTTGCTCCATATATGAGAGATTACTTTTGAGGATTTGGTAAAATTAGCTCAGCTTGTGTGTTTTTTACCAACACCATTTCCAAAACAATAACCTGCATGGTTGAAGTGAGGCAGTTACAGCTAGGCTTGAGTACTTTACTGTATGTATGCTAGTTATATCAATACTAAGTTTCCTCAGACAAACAATACTTGCTTAAGTTGCTTGTCCAGCACACATTTCAAAGTTGGTAAATGACGTGCATGGTCTTTTTACATTGTTTTATGACTTAAGTATATAATACTATTCAGGGATAGCCATCTATGGTCTACTCACATTAGAGTGGGTAGCCAATGCAAAGCACAAAGACACCATAAATACAGTATTTCTGTTTGCCACAAACCTGAGGAGCTGAGGTGTACATTACTTATGTCGCAACAGAGTAGTAAGCCGTGTATGGGGAATTTGAAAGTTATATAAAAGTGGCAACAATTTTAGAATATTGGAATAAAAATTCCTATAAACTATTAATTTTGCAATGCAAGGTAATAATCCTGATAATATTTAAAAACCTGTGTTTGGTATGGGTCTTTGAGATAGAGCTTCATTAGTTTAGTTGCTAACTGTGGGAAAATGACTGTATGTATCCTAAAAAGTTCTCGTAGAGAACAGTTTTCGGACATTTTGAATCTGTTTAGACCTGGGTTTTATAGTCCCTTTTATGAGAGACCCCTTCCATGAGCATGAATTAAACTACTCCTTTAAAGTTGTGCTACATTCCTGTACCTATCTTGATTGTGAGTTACAGTTTTATCACAACTCCTTATATCTTCCTTGAGATCTCTTGCCATTGTTAACCAAACCTTTGATAATATTTAACCCATGTTTCAGTTTTGGCATAGTTCATTTCTATCTCCGTCTGTATGGAAGTCATTGAGTTGGTTGGAGTATGTTACAACACTTTCTGATTGAACCATTCTTCCCTATTTCTCAGGAATGAATGAATTCCAGGCTAGTGATGGAAACCATTTACCATTCCACCATGGGTTTGATGATGTTGGTATTATCAGTCCATGGACTCATCATGCAACCTGTGATGAAAAAAAGGTATGTGACCTGGACATGGGCATATGGGACATTTGTAGGGGCTGAGCAGTTGTTACTTCAGGAAAACCTTATTCCCTAAAAAAAGTTGCCCTAATTTTTTGCAAAATCTTGCCTGGGAAACAGGCCTTTTCCAAACTCTGGGGAAGGGGGTGGGATGTAACCCCATCCACTTGTGACCTTAGATGAGGTCATGGTAACCCACAGTGGTCTGTATCAGTTTCAGTACTGTAGTGTGGTGGTAGTCTTGAAGGGAAAGTGCAGACCTGGCCAGAGAACTGGTAACTAGGCTCAGAATGATAAATTGACTCTGACATTATATAAACACTTGTGAATTATAAAAAAAATCTCCTCAGCTCACTTTAGGAGACTACCAAAACAATTTCACCAAACAAAACAGGAAAGGAGATGCATGTAATTAATTTGCCTGCATGCTGTATGCTGAATTTACATAACAAACAGCTTTTTCAATGAATTTACGTCACAGTCATAGTGACCTCACAGTACCCCTGCAAATAATTTAAAGAAAATTGGTGGGCCAGCAACCTAAAGCCCAGACAATTGCAAGAGTCACTAGAAGGATAGCAAGGCCAAAACTTTTGGTGCATCCTTTCACACCAAAACTTTTGAGATTTAATTACAGCAAAGTTGAAAATTGGTGGTTTTTATTAGATAAAATTGTGAAAGTTTTGGTTTAATTAAACTTAGCTTCCAGTTAAGAAAATTTGGGCTTTTAGGGAAATTCAAAATTTTGGTGATTTTATTGACGAATCTGCACCCCATGAGAGCAATAACTATCATCTATCCATAGCTGAACTTTCAGTCTCTTGCAGAGTAGCTCTCTGAAACATGAGCAGTTCATCAACCTCCCTGATATTGTTGATACAGTTGCTGATAATGTTGTTAAGACCATTTACAGTTATTACATGAAAGTAAAGGTAAAGTTAAACCAATCATGGAAGAATTTACTCACCAAGAACAGTCTGTAAAATTCTGCCAATAATTCTTAAAACTACTGCACATACTTTGGGCCTTGTTTGACACTTACATTCCACCAGTAAGTTTGATTTAGATTGCAACAAAGCAATCCCTTTGAAATCTAACTGTAATTAGAGCATAACTTTTTTATGAAACAGGGCCCTGATGTTATGCGTTTCTAAAATTTTGAGTCTGATTTTTACGATATGTGTATCATATTTCACTACTGTCTTTCCATTTCAAACACCCTACTATGTCAGAGAAAAACTGCAATTTTTACTTTTAATTTGTTTACTGATTCTTTTTTGAAAAGGCTTAAGGAATATATGCAATTATATTTTTGTAAAGTCTGTACCTATTCATGTATGCATCTGACTATTATTATCTACCTTGTATTAACACAATGTTTATTACATGGGTAAGCCCATGTTAATAAAAAAGAAATACGCTGTCTCAACACACAAACCTTGATGCTCCTACTGCTGTTCAAATTTTTGCAACAATGAAGATTGATGCCCATCACTCGGTAGCATTTTGCATTTTGGCTTTCTACTGTTGGCATTCAGTCTCACTTTACAAAAAATTTCCAAATAATTCTTTCATAATTTTCATCTGTTTCTAATTTTAATTAACAAGAGGAAACAGGTATTCAATATGTGTCCTTCCTATCATGATGTTTCTACGGATTATGCCTCTGCTTTATAGAACACCATGACAGTAGTGTTGACACTTGAAGTGGGAAAGAATCGCAAGAATTTGATTCAGAAACCATTTCTCATGTTTGAACTGGCAGGATTCACAAGATCCTACTCGAGGATAAGACTAATCTTAAACCCTATTCTGAATCTAACTTGAAACATAATCCTACTTCCAACCCTAGTAGATTTAGGGAATTTTCGGTTTTAGTGAACCTACATTTAGGGAATCTTTGTTTTAGTGAATCTTTGATCTAGTGAACCTTCATTCTAGTGGCCAGCCCCATCTGAAAATGTTCTGTTACAAAAAGGCATGACCTTATCCCCTACTTTACAAATAGTCTCAGCTTCCACTTTGCAACTTTTTCACTATATTGTACCTTCTGCAGAGCAGAATTTGAAATTTCCTTCTCAAATTATGCTTAACAGCATTTCATGGTGGAAATTGATGTACAATTCTTGTTGACAGTACAATTGTACACCACATTTCCAAATCCCCTGGTAATATTGTGTTTCCAATTAAATATATCCATGTTTGAAGGAACATTGGCTTTGGAAATAAATTCCATTGGCTTTCCTCCAAGTTCAAAAAAGCCTTATTGTGACCCTTTCCACATTGTAAAAACAAACCATTTGATCCTGTCAATCAAATTTCAAGTGTCCAGAATAACAACAAACTGCTTCTTGTACTGTGCACTACAATCAAATGCATCAAGCAAATACAGCAGTTCTATTTCTTATTGAGGTACACTCAGTACAGACTTTCCTTTTTGTATCATCTACATTTAAGAGTACCATATTGAGTCATACATGTCACCATTTTTCAAGTACATAATGGACTACTTTTTCATTGCATACTGTTAATTCCTACCTATATTATCTGCCTTTGGAAAGTTAGTCACAATAAAATATTCCAGACCGTGCATGAGGTACAGAGAATTTAATAGTCCATTGTATGAGTGTTGTTTTTCATTCTATCTACAGCAAATCGTACCATTCCCCAGTAGAATTAAGTGCTATCTGTATTATAATAACACCATCATCCAGCAACCAGTATCTCATAACAACCTCACCAAGGCAATGCTTTTGGATGCCAAGGCATTTATATACAACCATGAACATCAACCGTTCTTTTACTTCTTCAGTTTCTTACAACTGCATGACAGTTTATTTGCAGCACCGGAGTTCCAGGGTTCATCTATACGTGGTATTCATGCACTTTTATACCAATTATAAGACATATTTCCCACTTGGTTTCCATAGGGGCAAGCATATTTTTTGGCAATAAATAGGTGCTTCAATATTCTTTATAGCAACCAGTGATGCATAATGAGCAGGGTTCACTTCATCAAATTTTCGCTAGATCAAAGATAGACAGACAGACAGACAGACAGACAGACAGACAGACAGACAGACAGTCAGTCAGTCAGTCAGACAGTCAGACAGACAGACAGACAGACAGACAAATAGAAAGAAAACAGTAGAAAAACATAAAAGCAAAGATATACACAACTTTAAGTGGTACAAAAGTGATATAAAGTTGCATAAAAGAGAGAGTAAAGAAATAAAAGAGATAAAAAAAAATAAAAATAAAAGTGATAGTAAAAGATCAAAGATTTACACTGTGGACGACAGATCACTTTACATAAGAGTTGAATAGATGTAATACCTTGGGTAGAAAGGAATTCCGAAACCTTGATGTTTTGGTATGAGGCACCCATAATCTAATACCAGATCTGTTAAAGGAGATTAAACTGGGAAAGGGGTGTGTTTTGTCTTCTCTTATTCTAGGTTCACCAGACCAAAGATCCTAATTCTAACATAATCCTAACCCTAACCCTGATCCTTACCCAAACCCTAATCCTACCCGAGGACAATCCTAATCCTAAACTTTATTCTATATCTAACCCAAATTATAACTCTTCTTCTAAGGAGAAGTAGATTTTGGTGAAAGGGAATCATCGGTTTTAGCAAACCTTTGATGTAGTGAACCTTCAGTCAAGTGGGCAGACCCCATGCATAGTTTGTAAAGTTCATCTTGTCAGGTGTCAATGTCAGAAACAGATGCCCTGTAATATTTTTGACACAAAACCAACTTGTGGGTAATGTTACTGTTTAACGAGCAGTCACAGATTTCAGGAAATGTAAGCCAGTTGTTAGCTCTTTTAAGTCAGTGTCTCTATTTGAGAATAGTACAATAATGAACTTGTTTTGTCTGTCATGTACAGTAAAATTAGAGAGCCACAGTACTGTTCTGGACATTGTTTGTTAATAGGTGACATTCAGCAAAAGCAGTCCCTCAACTTAATCTTGAACCATCAGATAAATCTCGCAAGTGTCCTCATCGTTAGAGGTAAAAGTATTCTACTAGGTTAAGGTAAACAAGATCTATGTATATTGTCATTCTGTTCATATCAAACTTTTCTTTACTATTGTAGGTAACTATGGTGATAGCTTAAATGAGGTCAGTTGGGTTGTTGGTGAAATACTGGAAACCTTAAAAAGCCTGAAGTTGGAAAGAAATACCCTTGTCCTCTTCATATCAGACCATGGAAGCCATCTTGAAATATGCAGTGATGGTGGCAAGAATGCACCTTTCAGAGGTCAGTTTTATGTGCAATTACAAGAATTGTGACAAGTAATGGTAAGAGTGCCGGAAGTGATCAAAGTGAAAATTATGTTTTCTCTTATACCATGTTCCCACGAACTCACCCATGTCCTGGGCAAGTCAAAACTGAGTTAATGTCTCAACCTCAAATAAGCTCTGCAAATTTGACCCGCGTTCAGTTGACTTTTACCCTGGCAATGTAGAATTTCAACATTCAGATTGATGATGGGTCAACCTCAGCAGCATAAACACAAAACCTGTTGCTTCAAGACTTCTCCATTGGAAGTCACACCCTACACTTATCCGAAACAACAATTTGTAAGGCCACTCCATTCGTCAACTCTCCAGAGATCATTATTTCTTTACACCTGTCAGAATAAGCCTGGGCTTAATTAAGCTCGAGCTTGCCGTGTTCACACGAGGCAAGAGTCAGGGTTAGATGGATAGGTTTAGCAAGGGTAGAGCAAGAGTGGGGCAAGCCAGAGCTCGTGGGAACAGGCTATAGGAGATTGTATTTACACTTAATGAACGTTACTTGTTTACACCAACCAGAAGGTGAAAGCAATAAGAACCCCAACACTGCAACACTGCATAATGTGGGAACAACCATTACTGTATCCCTGTGTGTCAATTTACAGGCAATGTGGCACTACTGCAAGATAAAAATTTTGATGTAGGAATGTCAGGCTTTGCTAACTTTGCTCATTGAGACACCCTACCCTCACACCCCTCATTAGACCCCAAGTCGCCCTGAAATATTTAGAGGGAGAAATCTACAAATTTGGAGATCTAGTGCCAACACTGGTGGAACCTTTGCACAGGGGAACACTTGTATGGTTCTGATTTGTGTTATCTGCAATTTAAACTGGGATAGCTTGGAACAAATATCTAAAAGAAAATAATATAATAATCACCCTGAATGTTTGGCTGCATCATGTAGAAAAGTTGGAATCTTAACAGAGATAATTTCAACATTAACCTAATCTTGTCAGTCTTGGTAATAAAGGACTGCAACAACATTCAGCAAGGCCTCACTAAAGACAAAATGAACTACTTTCACAGAACCATGACATATTACAGACGAGAGGGATAAGTAAATTTTCTGCAAGGGTGAAGAAGGGAAATGCTAGGTACCGGGAGGACAATTACTTGTGAGTTGTCTGAGGGATTCTGAAAATATAGTGAGGAACTTGAAATTATTGAAGTTTTGCTCTTAGATGTAGGTTATACAGTAGATGTCATGTAATCATCTTTCTTTTTTTTTTTCATTTTCTTTCAGGTGGCAAAGAAACCACCTGGGAGGGTGGCTTTAGAGTGCCAGCTATAGCGTGGTGGCCAGGTGTCATTCAGTCAGGTGTGGTATCCCAAGACATCATAAGCTCAATGGATATTTTTAGCACTTTCTTGGAATTGGCTGGTGCCATCAGTCCTGATGACAGAGTTATTGATGGCATCAGTTTCAAGTCACATTTGCTCAGCAGTGGAAAGGTTCCACACACTAGAGACACCATTCACTATTACTGTGCAGACAGACTAATGGCCATGCGGTATAAAGCCTATAAATCTCATTTCTTTTCAAAGCCAAACTTTTCGCCAGACAGGTACTCTGCTTTATGTAGAGAAGGATGGCCGGAGATTCGATCATATAGTTGTTACAGTTGTTACAGCTCCTGTATACGATCACATGAGTCGTCTCCGTTGCTCTACAATGTTGAAAAAGATCCAGAGGAACTACATCAACTTTCTTCTAAAAAGCACAGAAAGGTTTTGATGGAAATTTGGCAAGCTAAGGAGCAACACCTGAACAGTCTTGTCAAAGGTAGACCATTATTCACATCAAATGGATCTGTCAGCCTTGTACCTTGCTGTAATCCACCATATTGTTATTGCAATTATTTCCCAAAGTATGGTCTAAATTAGATTACAGAATAATTTGAAGAGAAATTCATCTTGATAAGTAAAAGACAAACTTCTATATTTTATTTAGCTTGCGGATCTCTCATCTGAGCATTGTGGTGAAACCTGCTTTCAATTTGGCGTGGATTCACACTCGTCTGGAGGTCAACCTTACTGAAAATCTACTTTGCGCTAGAGAAAAGATTCTGGTTGGATGCAGAATTAGCTTTATAGGATGAGGATAATGATTAGCCTACAGTTGGATTAGGAATTGGGTTTGGATTAGGTTAAGGGTTAGGATTACTTTAAGACTTACTAAGTCTTTAGGATTACTTTAAGACTTACTAAGTCTTTACTTAGGATCTTTGTTCTAGTGAACCTTCCTGTATTATAAAAAAACAGGAAACTTTAAATTAACTTGGCAGTCTCAGCCATCTCTGAAATCCATCTAGCAGTGCCTCTTGCAGTCATATAGGACGATTCAAGCCACACTCCGCATGATGTTTCATGAAAGACAAAGCGAGACAATGGAAGGCTGAGACTTCTGTGCTTCAAAACAAACATGAACTGGAACTCCTTCATCCAACGTGCAATGATGCTTTTAATGATTATGTACTTGTTGATTTCTATACCTTTACAGTTTACCGTGTTATTTGTACTTGAAAATATTTTTATTATTATTATTCATTTTTAAGTTGATTTTGTTACTTTGTTTGGTGCTGTTTGTGTGAGTACTGGAATTTGCTTTTTTTGGAGTAATAAAGGTTTACTTTCTTTTAACTTACCTTTAATCTGATAGACCCTGCCCCAATTCCAGTATACTGTTTTTGAGATATTGGCTCTTGAAGTTACCATATTTTGTATCAAATATTTTAAGGTTTAATACTGCAAGATGGAAATTCTTTCTGCACCTCTCTACTCCTACTTTCTTTTAAAACTGGAGAGTACAGACTAATTTGAAATTATTAGCACCGTAAACTAAAAGTGAGCAGTTGCACACAAAAAATAGATCCTCGTTTGTGGACTTGTTTACCTATTAGTACATTTTTGTGGCTTTGCCGTGCACCACTGTGTGAAATGGTTCCTCTTTTGATAGGGGGCTAGGATGTAGTTTTTTTGAGTGGTCATTTCATATCAAGCAGTGGCATGAAATGAATATTATTCAACTATATTGTTAAAATAACCTTTAAAAGAACAAAAGAAGTCAGGATCACCATTTGAGATGCATATTTGTAGTATGATTTTGTAAAGAATATGCTGTTATGAGAAATTTTGACAAGAAATACCCTTGAGACTTAGAAATGAATAATTGGACAATTACACTGATGTAAAGGAATGGGAAGCTTCTTCCTGGGAAATTTGGGTACTTGTAGGGGAATTTTGGCAACTTAAGGGCGACTGTTTTGGCGACTTTTTGCCCATGCAAACATGGAAGTGTTTGTGGTAAATTTGACTTGCTTTCTCCAGGCTTGGAAGTTTCTGATTCATCTGGAGTCAGACTTTGTTCTCAGCTGTACTCCTGTAGAGATCAAAGTCTCATATCAAGGGACAAGTCATTTCATGACAAAAATGGGACTTTAAGGTGTCTCCAGTTCATGAAGCTCGAAAGGTCCACTTTGACTCAAGTCTCAAAACTCAGAGAATAGACTTTATTTGCAGTTCCTTAATTCCACCTGAGTAATACTCTAACAGAAAGCCAGTGAATAGTTTCTAAACAGTAACTCAAAAATTGCTGCTTTCATCACCTGAATTAACATAAATCGGGTAGCAGATTTGGGACTCACACTGACCCATCTCCCGTATTGAGGGACTTGATGTGATGTAACCTAAATAAGTAGCTAATTTATCCTAAATATACAGGAACTGGAGGTGACTCCAACCTAATCAGAGCATTGAAATGACTTGACCAGAAGTGCCTCAGGCTGAGGGTGAACATTTCTAAACTTCCTAGAGAGGAAGACATGATCATAGTTGTATGAGGTGGGGGCACTTTAATTTACTTCCAGACATTCTTGGAAAAACCCAAAATTCAGGCACAAGTTGAAGGAACTTGGGCAAAGATTTTTGAAAACAGCTCAGAGCTTCGGGCAAAGAAACTTGTGCCCCCCCCCTCCAAATCAAAGTGGTCCCATATGCTTATGGACATGGTGTCACCACCAAACTTAAATATTTACCAAAACACCTACCAAAGAGGGTGCTGACTTATCAAGCTATATAGGTATTATAAAGTTTGGACGCATTTAAATGTTCCAATGATGAGTCACTTTGTGAAAATAGATCTTGGCGTCAATTTGAAATGTGCATTTTGAGCATATTTATAGTACTGTTCACATAACAGTGCATCATCATGCTCAGGGCTGCACCAGATGGAGGACATAGTGCTCAAAATCTGGACTGTCCAGCAAAATTTTGGATATCTGGTCTCCCTACTAAAGTGCAGATCACACTAGAATGATTTCAGATAGGATTACAGTCCCATTTTTGTGAGTTTTAGTTAAAATCTTCTCCATCTCTGGTCAAAAAGAGCCAAAAATTTGCCAACCAGTGTAAATATATGATTTGTATTAGAGGACTATGAAATTGAAATTATGTAAACTAATTATTTTGTGATGTCACATCAACAGACAGCATTTATCTGACACACATACAAAAATCAGATTGATTTTCGAACAAATATTGCTTTGTTGAGCGATATAAGTTATATAATGGTAGCAGAACAGTTTATTGTGAGACAAACTAGGATAGGATCAGTTATAGATATAGCATGACCATCCTTAGAACATCTGAATTAAAACTGTTGGTCCGATTTAGGAAAATTTGAATCAGATTTTGGATTGGAAGTCACTGTAGTTTGATGTGCCGTCAAGGCTCAACTCAAGCCTCAGTACCTCATGAGGAGGCTGTAACTTGTTGTCAGATGAAAATGTAACTTCACTTACAAAAATTTGGTTACATACTACAGAGTCAAGTGTATAAACTTTATGATGGAAAATTGAATAATCTTCATGTAATAAGGATAAAAAAATTTGTTGAATGGAACATTAGGGATTATGGTGTAGTTTGCTTTTATTATCTATGATGCTTTCAGCAAAATGTTTGTAAATTTCGGATTATGTTGTGGTATATTTATAGGCCATTCATAAAAAGTGCAAATGTTTGATTAAAATATTATTTTATTATTTTATGCCATGACAGTATGTTCAGGTCAGCTGCCTGATTTTAGTCAGTTTATATTTACATCTGAAGTATTTTATCAGTACATACTTTGTTGAAAAGTACTGTGAACAAAAGTTTTAAGGTTGTACATCTTTCAAGATGACTTGTCTTTCCTCTGGAAATATAAGTTAAACTTACTTTAAAAGAGTATTGACCCTGGCAGTAAAATATAAGGTCGGCTGTGGATTGTTATTTTGTATTTCCAAGTTGTACACATGCTTACTTTTAGTAGTGAATTGAGGTGGATTTATGAATACAAATTGTTTGGTAATTGTGAACAAACAGGCTGAATTTCCAGTAATATGCCATGAATTTTAATAATTTGACTATTCTAGATGCCAAATTACAGTTAATCTACATAATACCTTTCTACTGTAGTTAGTCACTGTGCCATGAATGTGATCACTTGTATTTGCAGCAATATATGTAAATGATTAAGTCATAATTAAGTTTAATGGCATAACAAATAGTTATGAGTATTCATTTTGTTTTGCAGACCAGAAAGCTAAAAGGCTTAGTGATTCCTTGCCTTTGTAAAATATGTTTTGTAAACTGTGGTTTGGAAATTGACAAGAGCCAAACAGACACAATACATTCACTCAACATGTGAACTACTTTCTGTTCCGAGAAATTCTTTCATTCCTTTGTATTGGAACCTTCTTCAGAATTTTTCTTGAAACTGTGAGATCCCTGGAACAAGTGAGCCTACATGCCAACTCGGCCCAATGCCAACTTGACCCCCTATGCCAACTTACCCCCATGCCAAATTCGCCCACATGATGCCAACTCGCCCCCATGATGCCAACTCACCCACATGATGCCAACTCGTCCCCATCATGCCAACTCGCCCCCATCATGCCATCTCATCCCCATGATGCCAACTCGCCCCCATGATGCGAACTCATCCCCATGCCAACCCGCCCCCATGATGCCAGCTCGCCCCCATCATGCCAACTCGCCCCCATCATGCCAACTCGCCCCATGATGCCAACTTGCCCCCATGCCAAGATATACTGTTTACATTTACAAGGTTTTCGGACTTTGACCTTCGGTGATCTCAAATGACCTTTGACCTACACCAAAATCAATATGGTTCTTCCTCTTAACATGACACATCTACATGCTCGAGATATCATGTTTACGATGTTTTCGGCTTTTGACCTCTGGTGACCTCAAATGACCCTTTGACCGCACCGAAAACAATACATGAGGCATTTTGTCGGTTAGGATGCTTGCTCACACCTTCTTGCAATAAGCTACCAAGGAGTAAATAAATATCCCTTGTCCATTTCCTGTTTGCTATCTCCTCTACTTTACATGTAAGCACAAGTGATTGTTTATTGAAGCATACACACAACCCTTTGTGTGACTGGAACTAC
>WURT03669191.1:0-17522 GCA_009936505.3 Holothuria glaberrima | reverse complement strand
ACGAGCTATTATTGTAAACTCCTCTTGGACTGAAATTAGAAAAGGATGATTCACCCCCCAGACTTGATAACCACCATAAAATATCAATAAACTGTATTACTGCATTCACACTGATGGTTTTATAAACACTATTCTATATAATATAACATAGTCGTTATACATCTTGGAATAACAATATGCAACACTGAACTGATTGACTCTAAACATTTCATTACTTCTTTCTGAAATATTTTAACTTTTAGGCCTACATCCTTATCCGCACCATTGTCAGTTTGAACATTGTTCTTGGGCTCAAAGATGATTTAACTCCTTCACCATATAGGGTGACCCATCCTGCTCTACTGAGCCACACTGCTGATACTAAACCCTGCTACACCTAAAATTCTTCACTTTGTTAGGCTACAGTTTGTATTATGCCCAGCCTGAAACATCACCCCAGCTAATGTTCAGGTCCTCTGCTTCCCAAACCCCCATCCACCCAAGCGAAGACGACTGCATCCAATTTTAGACGTAAACTTCATTACAATTATATGTCTTATTCATGTGCTCTCTCATTATCCATGCTATTGTTTTTGAGGGAGTGTGTGTACTCCTTTAGCCGTAAAACTGAAAGCCCAAACTGAAACCTGAGAAGTCCTATCATTACTGTGTTGCATAACGACCTGTGCAGTGGGTGCTACCAGGGAGTGGGTATTGCAATGACATACCAACTCTGTAGGTGGCATAGGTTACAGTGATTTAGCCAGCCCTTATTTGTGAGACAAATGTCGCATAAACGGCAACAAATGTTGCACAAAAAAGATCTGACAAGCAAATTCTACACTGGTGTAAATTTTGACAGAATCAGCCTCACCAGAATAATTTTGCCAGTTCCTCATTAGGGCAGAAATCCCCTCAAATACTGCATCATTCACCTTTCATTAGGGCAGAAACCCCCCCAAATATTCCATCATTCACCTTTCAAATTCAAAAAATTTCCCAAAAGGGAGGGGGCACTTAGACCCCTCTCCTCTGGAAAATTTTTGGATCAGTAAATGTTGCATTGAGAAAACGTCCTAGCTAAAACACTGATAGGCTACTGCATGATTTAAAGGGGACCAGACATTGCATTGTTGTGAATATTCACTAACAATCAACCAGTCTCAAGGCCGCATATTTCTATGAATATCCAAAGTATTTGTTCGGTGTTCACTCGGGCAGGCATTAGGGATGTGACGGAACAAAGAACATGCCATACAGCTGCTATGTAGGCAAGGGTGGCACATGATGGGCCAGATTTACCATTTCCCCCATGGCAAACAGAAAAGATGTAAAATATTCAAAACATGTACCTGATCCAAGTGATCATAGAATGTAGCAACACACTGCCTGCTGCCTGAATCCCACACCTTGACAGTTCTGTCTGAAGAGCTGCAGATGAGAAAAAAAATTCTGTAGCGTTGACTTGTCACAGGAAAAGTTCGCTACCAACACAACCCTCATACTCAAAATTTTTAAGAACCCAAACTAGAACTCTTACCTAGAATTTTTGCAAAGTACATACTTCAACGTTACCAAACAAAGAAAGTAAACAATCAGCTATTGTTTCTTGTTAGAACACAGGTAAAATCATTTATAACCTTTCAAAGAGAACTTTCACACATTTTACATCTAACACAATCAAGACAACAAATTGTGGCCGTATGAATTGACTTCCATGTACAGTAATAAGGGCATCAATACTGTACCTCATCTTTTGCTTGGCTCTAGATTTTCAACTTCAATATTGCAAATACTTGGCAAATCTAAGCATTCCTCTATCCCTCTTACCTGGAGACAAAATGTGTATTATCTGGACAGAAGTGAACACTCAGCACCCAGGAGCCATGGCCTGAAAGAGTCCCTGCAAGGTTTGCATGTTGCCTGGAGGATGAAATTTATACAAGTGAAAGCAACTTTCTCTAGAGATTCATAAAGGGCAAAATTGCATTTAAAATGCAGTACCATAATGGCATACAAAGAAAATACCTTCAATCATTATTAAACCATTCATCCCACCAACAAAGTCTAGCAACAGCTTCATTTCCTCAAAATATTGAGCATTACAATAGTAACAGATGTTGCATCATTAGCATTTTTGAAAATATGGGTGAATAAATTACTTTTGTGCAACAAATGACCAAATTTCTTGCTGTAAGAGCCTTATTTCTTGAAAAGAAAGCTACCATACTGCCTCATTTTGAATGGTCTATCATTCTGTATCTATTCGTATTGGTCAAAAAAATATAAAAATTTTCTGTGAAGCAAATGATATATTTCCCTTAAATTCTTATATTACAATAATCCAGAATGAAGTATAAAACATTGTATCAAAACCACATGCAGCAGCTGTCTCAATAAAGATGGACAATAGCAGCATTTAACTTAACTTGCTTATTGTGACATACATAGTAACAAAGCATTGTGGGTAATTGCAGCTTTGCTGAGACAGTTGCAGCTTTGAGATTTTGACATAGTGTATAACCTAAAAAAGTGTGGTGTTGACTGCAAGTATACATCAATACTAAGTATGGTTATAAATGCCACTGCTATACTTACAATGTGCTATACTTACAATGTAGAGGAAACTTTCTCTACTAAGCCTTGTATTACGCCTACTCTACAAACTTAAAGACAAGTACAAGTTTGAATAAACACAAGGGCAAATCATAATAATTCAACAAGCATCCCCACCCCCTGCTCTTGAAGTTGGTTTTCTGTATTTAGTGATAACAATATATGTTGAGTATGACTGTTCCTGCTCTTTGTGCTATTCCTCCTATCCTTAACCTCTTACAATTGACAAACCATCTGAAATCACAAATTACTATTTTGACTTCTTTCATTGTCATGAATGAAATTTGTACATGGAAAATTTCAAAATTTTGGAATAAAGGGGATATGGTATCCCCCAAACCAGGCAGCTACTAGCAATTATTTGCAAAATATATTTAGGAATAGCCCAAGAGTTCCAAATTAAGTTAATAACTGTACTTAAATCAACATTCATTTGAACAAAACAGTTTCAGTTTGGTTGGTCAACAATGACCAAGTACAGACAAGTACAGTCAATTAAAGTTCACACACACTGGGTTCAACAATATTGCCAAGAGCAAATTAAACTCAGAGCAGGCTACTGTGGCTCTGTCTCAGAGGTGTGCTAGACAGAAGGTTTGAACAGATTGGAGAAGGGGGTAGAAGTTAAGTTAGTAGAGGGAAATGTTACTGTCTGGGGTAAGATTAGAAAGCCTTTAATTCAACTTTGCACAATTCTATAACTACATAATTTACTTACACATCATAAATTTTAATGTGACCATCATCTGAGGCAGTTGCCAATAACTGTGAGTCTGGTGAGAAACATAATGACCTTATAGGCATAGCATGACCTGTTGGTAGTCAAAGAAAGAACAAGGAATACTTCAATTAGGTTACCGTGGCCGGCTCGACTTGAACCAATTGGTTGTAAACTGGGCCGTTAAACCTCATCTAACTAACTAACTAACAAATTCAATTAGGTTACAACTTTAGAAGGAAAAAGGATCAGGAAGGATATAAAATCTCCCATCAAGAACCCATAACGATAATAAATAAAATAAACAACAGATTTTTTGTCCAATTTTTCTAATTATTAGCAAAGTCAAACTGGAATACATGAGAACTTTAAACTTCTTTGCTGTCCTTGAAATAGGCATCCAAGGAATTTCAGAACCCATATAATACCATTCTGCTAAATTTAATCAATTCTGACAAGCCATTTTACTCATTTAGGCACAAACTGGGGGAAAAATTCATTTCACCATTTGAAACAAAAAAAGTCTTTTGAGAAAGATGGAAAACTCTTCACAGGGGCTGACAGATTTCCCGATTAGAACGACAGTCTCTCAGCATTAATACAACAGTCAGAATGAGATACCTAATGCATCCTGTTTGGAAAGACGAGGTGCCATATATCTCTTAAGTTAACCCACATGTATACAAGGAACTGTATTTCTTTTCCAATCTGGTCCGTAAATTTGCATACTGTACTTGAACCTTCTGATTTTTACCATTAAATGCTAAATCCTGCTGCATCTTTATGGAAATGCAACAACCAAAATAAACAGATAAAAACCTATCCAAATGTTTGTTAATTCTACCAATAAATGCAACACTCAGAAAAGGGTACCCCATTCTCAACGTGAATACAGTATGTAGAGATGTGTAGCTAAAAGTGTTTTTTTCATTCTTGGGATGGAATTTATGTGTGACATGGCCACTAACTTTGATTTAAAGGAAGATTGAAAGGGCCCCTACTTCTCGCTATCTTCGATTAATCTTCATAAGGCAACACTGCAAAACAGTTTGCAAGTTTTATTACACTAGCATGCATTTCCCTGAACAGATGCAACACTGCAAACAATCCATATCTGTATAAGGTAACCACTCTTTCTAAGATACCGTTGAAACAAAATTGCACTTGTTATATCTCAGCCACAAGAATCGCAGTTTATACATTAATATCCTACTTGAAGATTATTAAGCCACCTTTACTTGGACAGACTTTATATTCCCCTCGAAAAATTTTAATTTGAATATTACCTTCTAACGTGTGAAGCAACTTTCCTGACTGTAAATCAAAGATATTGACAATTCCATCAATGGCGCCGCTAGCAATAAATTTTCCATCAGGACTCTGCAGAAAGCAGAAAGATAATCATTCATGCAAATATATATAAGAGAATGAAACATAAAAGATATTTTACAAATTTCAAATTACAAATTAAAATAACATATCCTCAATGGAAACTGAATAACATCTACTTTAAGTAGCTACAACAACTACATGGCATGTCATAACACATTGTTTTGCAAACAATTACAATTATCAACTTAAATTCTCTTTTTTTCAATATATTTCAATACAACATAACCAATTTCCTTACACAGTACAAAATTTGCACAATTGAGAAAAAGGACATTCATGACACTAAAACAAAAATGTGTATACCTGCATCAGTATTTGTGTTATGCTACCACTCACTGGATAAATACAGTGGCATAAGCAGCAATGAAACATCAGTAGGAACTATGAGATTTGGGGTTAAATCTCTTGCGGGGTCCTAGGTGGGTTTATGAGAGCAATCTGTGGTTATCCCACCTAAAATATCCCTCTTGTCATGATAGGTTCTTAATAAAATTATAGCTTTTATGTCAAATTGGAAGACATCTGAAGAGAAGTACTAATTCTACATTTTTGCAGCACATTGCAATAATTGCCCCCAGAAGCTGAATAATAAGTTGTAATTATAAGCTTTTACACAATACCAATTGCACTAGCTACTTCACATCATTAGTTTAGGAACTGTCTTTATAGCAACAACCAAAACACAAAGTGTATTTCTAGCAGGAGGAATTTTTTATTTATTTTTTTTTTTTTTGCATGCACAGCTCATCTCAAGAAAGAAATGGGTTTAAAGTTATTTCATTTCACTTTAATGTTAAACTTACATATGCAATGCTGAGTGTAAATTTGCCACTGGTGTCCATAGAAGTCTCTTTTTTGCCACTTTCCACATTAAAGAGGTTTATTTTACCACTATGGCTTCCAGAAGCAAGGAATTTTCCATCCGGAGAGAAAGTCAGGGTCCAGGCATCCACTGGAAGAAGAAAATATTTGAAAAACTATCAATGCATACACTTCATGCAACCCATTCACTTCAATACAACATTTTATTTAAATGTTACTTTTCCGCATATATCAATGCAGGGTTTCCCCTGGGTTTTAGAGAGTATGAGGTGGTATTAGTCCATAGGGGTAAAATAGTGCCAGCTTTGGCACCATGACTGGGGGAAAACTTTCAATACCTCTATAGCTAGCAAAGTACAGGTGGCACTTATGGCAAATTTCTGTGAGGTGGTGGCCTCACAAAAAGAATGCCAGGAGAAACCCTGCAATGGGTTTCAAGTTAGGCATCACAACCCACAGTTTCCAGGGTCACTGGGAAATAGATTAACTACAGTAGAATGTTTAAAATCACTCTCATTCTGTCCCCCCCCCCATAAATTTTGAGTCCACTTATTTTTTACTTCATTATACCTCATGTTTTATGTACCGTTTGTAATATTTGGGGAATAATGTGGCATACATTTAAAATTGGAGTTGAGGAGGAAAAATTAAAATATTTGAAAGCGACTGGCATAGAATACAAGAGATCTACTCATTTTAAAATGAATGTTTTAAAGCACAAACACAAATCCTGTTGCAGAGTCACAAATGCTTGAGAGTCAAAAGCACTGTAGCTACTCGGACAGGTGGTTAGACAGTATTTACCCTTCTTCCAACCAAAAATGAAAGAAACAATGTATGTATCTTATCTGTTTTACTATAAGTACATGACCCTCTAACAGTTTCACTGTGATGCAAAATGGACACATTTATTTCATGAGGGAAAAAAATATTGAAGGAGACAAGAACTGAAGTTGACAATATGCACAGAAACTACACACGAATTCCCTTTCAAATCTAAGAATCTTGGTGTTACTGTACAATTTCAAATTTTAATCCTTGAAATTATTTTGTCACTAATTTTAAAAACACCCTTTTCCCCATTTTGACTGAAGTGCAAATGAAACAACTACTTGTAAATCACTATTAAAAAAAGGTACAAACTACCATTAACCGTTTTGCATTTTATAGCACACTCAAGATTTCTAAGAAGTAAATATATTTGTTTTACCTAAATCTACAAGAAATGAAAAAATTTTGGGATCACCAGCATTTGACTGCAGATTTCATTCAACTTGCATTCACTCCACTTTGCATGAAAGCAAAATCATTGACAAACAGCAAGGCAAACAAAATCAGGGGTGGCACTAGGATCTGCCCGACAGGGGTGCTGGGCCCATATTTTTGAGGGCGTTTTTTTTGTTTTTTTTTATTTTGCGCTTGAGTTCTTGGAGACCAACATACTTGCACTATCCGAATTTTCAAGGACCTTTTTTTTTTTCCTTTTTTTCCAAAACAAAAAAATCAAGGTTCCTGCTCCCCGAACAACACCCATATTTTCTGCAGCCCCCCCCGATCCCCCCTGGCGCCACCACTGAACAAATTCAATCATGTTACATAAGATTTTAACAACTGAACATGCAGACCATGATTTACTCCTTAAAAAATGCAGGATACACATCTTCTAATCTAAGATAGACATAAATGACAAAGGAAAAAAAAGGAATGCAACACACTGCCACACTTCTCCTGAGTTACTGCAGTGTGTTATACTACAACCCTGCTGTGGATGGTGCAAACATTTTTTGCCAGCACTGTCCCTCACATCTTCCTCAAAGATCACAATTACGGTAGAACACAAAACAGATGTAGTACAATTATAAGCCATTGATATGATCTAGAAAACTTCGGACTAGCTACAGTGAAAGGACAGTTTTAGAAGAGGCAGATCTTTGGTATGTCAACAAGTCAGGGATGGGCCTTAGGCAGCAAGCCATGCAGGCTGCCAAAAGTAATGTGTTCTTCAATTTCTAGGAATTCAAGGTACTTATAATTTATTTTCAGTTAACAATACTACATTTAAAGGATATTACAATACTCTGACAAGTACACTGGCATTTACATAGCAGGAAAGTGGTACGAGGCTTGTTTTTTTTTCTTGAACATGTAAGAAGGGAAGCAAGAGATGATTAATTGTTTGCAGGGATTTCGCCAGAAACTCAAAAAAGGCGGGGATTTATTACTGCTAAACCCCAAGTCCAAATCGATGCTGTCCTTGGCCAAAGTTACAAGTGGGTTCAGGGGGTCAAAAGCTTGCTTCAAGGCCCCTATAAGGTGGTATTTGAAGGGTTTTAAAGGCCATTTATTTATATGTAAGTTCAAACATTGCTGCAAAAGTGTCCTCTTCTTAAGTAAGAAACCAAGATTTTTTATTTTTATGGAAATGAAAAGGGGAGGATTTTACCCTCCTTCTTCTGGAAAGGGGGGGAGCAAATCCCCCTTTCGCCCCCTTGACGGAAACCCTGGTTTGTATTATATTGAAACATAACAATGCATAGCATTAACCATGAGAAGTAAGTAAACAAAATGAAAAACTAAATATGCTTGTACTGTGACATTTATGTTATGTTATGCACATCAAGCCATGCAACACAAATTTGCATTCAAGATAAAACAGGCAGGCATTCAAGACTCGGAGCAATGGGCAGAGTTTCTCTAAATCAATGAAGGATGTTACACAATAATACAAAGAAAATAGAATTCACTACTTTAATACTTATACACACAAAAAAACAAGCACTGATCCTGCTATGCAGTTAATTTTATTTTAAAAAGTTTTTAAAAGTTTTACAAATTCCTCAATCATCAGATGAAAACTAATGAACATGTACCCAGAAACAGCTGGGCAGCGATGACAGGGGCATATCCAGAAATTTTCAATAGGGGGTGGCAATGTCAGACTGATTGCTCTCCTTGGAGAGGGTTCTAAGGGGAGGGAGTGTCACTTCCCCTCTGGAAATGTTTGCTTTTGGAAGAGGGCTGAGATGCAAAATGGTGCTATATTTGACACATTTTGAAGCATTTTCTTTATTTGCTTCAACTTTCTATTCATGCGCGACAGCCAGTAGGGGAGGCGGGCCTGTTGCACCCCCGCCTGGATCTGCCGCTGAATGAATATAAAACATGTCCACCCAAAATGCTAGCATCCGATGTAAACAACTCTCATATATGTCAGAGAAACTCTGCTCTCAGAATCATTCAGCAGACTGAGAGAAAAGCCAACCTTTCCTCCTAAAGAAGACAGGATTTGCCCTCATAGGACAGAGTTTGCCTCCACCTTCAGCTGCATCTATACCTGTTACAACAAAGGTCAAAGGTCAGGCTTGATAAGGTCAAATTGAGTTTAACCATTGTTAATATAAACATCCCTGGTTGGGAAACTTTATGTACACCATATACACACACACGTAAAAGCCAAATAGCAGAAAAGTGCATCACGTGAAATTGATCATGCACACGATCGACTGAGTAGCGATATGGCTACATTGAGTTATGTGTTGTTCATTCTTGGAAATGAAATTGAAGTTGACTCAAGGGTTGAAAGGGGGTTTCAGGAAGCTTCTGAATCAGTGAGTATTTGTGAACTTTCAAATGAATGAAGAAAACTGTGGCCCCATGTTTCTTGTATGAGTAGAAGACTGCATACTCTGCAGTTTGCACTGATGTGTACCTTTAGCTCTTAATAATATCATAGTTAGTACGTACACAATGTGTGAAAGTGAAAGCAAAGAGGTACAGTAGGCGGTTCACTATCTGTTCTTACCAAGTCGGTGAAGTGTTATATCTTTAGGGAAAAATACCGATCATGTTATACTTGATGTAAGCAAAAGCTTTAAGGAATTTCATTCTTTTGGAGGAAACCGAGTCATTCTCAAATTGACAATTAGGAGGTTTTATCAGTAGTGAGTAATGTAGTATACTACTATAGTGGTAACTGTAGCCTCAAGTACCCTTCGATGTTTGGAGGTTTTAAAAAAAGTTACCTAACCAAACCGCCTTTACAACAATTTTTCGTATTTACCATTTGATCAAGGTTCACAAGAGACTTCTGAGGAAATAAGCATGGCCCCTAAGGCGATGTAAGTACTACCCAGAGGTAGGCAGTATTTCCATGGATAGTCGCTTACGCTGTTAGTGGTGTTTGTCACACCTTGTACTTAGTATGTGTAGAGCTCCTCAACCAGCCTTGAGCACACTGAGCATCCTGTGACTATTGAAAAGAAAATTGGGACCACAACATGGGCAGTGCAATCTGCCGAGTTTCCCAACCAGGGATGTGTATATTTACTATGGTTCAAAATTTAGAACTACAGTACTAAAGTAGACTTTAAATTCAATAAAAAGTAAAAAAAAAATAAAAAAAATAAACATTCTTTCCATTATAGTACTCACATGTAGCATTGTTAAAGCTAGTGTGAAAGATGGAGAAGGCAATCCTCTGTAATTGCAAAATAAGTCTACAAGGAAGGTATGTAAAGCAACCTTTTAGCCATGAAAGAGCAACAACTATAACAGTAGTCGCTTTGAGAAGAGAAAAGATGAAAATGGCTGATATAGCCAATACTATACCTGGTCCAGCATCTATGGACCTCATTTGCTGGCCAACTTCTAAATCCCATAATCTGATGTGACTGTCTAAAGAACTGGAAGCAGCAACTGGGGATGGACAAGAAAAGTGTTAAGTATTAATACAGCAATTTACAAAATGGCAGCTAGTACTTAATCTATCTCATAACTTGACAGTTTAAGATTTCCCCAATTCCCCCCAATATTTAAGACCAATTTTCATTATTCATGGCACCACGTGCAAGACACAAATGTGATGGTGTGATGTCCCTCCAGCCTTCAGCCATGCTTCCTTGATAATGACTGAAACAAATCATAATAAAGTCACATCCCCACACCTCCAACCCTGCCTTTACCTCCCCCCCCCCCATTCAAATTGGTCCTTCATACATACCTGCTGCATCCAAATTTCTCCACCTATGACTTAAACTAACTTCTGGAAAACTTTCAGATAACATTCAGTATTTCTTTAGTATGCAGTTACTCCTTATTACATACATCTTCAGAATATCAGCCTTTAACACTTACTTTTAATACACAGGATGCTACTGAACAGCTTATAGATGTTTTTGTCACCTCCTGTTTGGCCATGTTTTATTTTACTTCTATATGACCTTCCAAAGAACAAAATCTATCATTTAATTAACCGGTGCTGTGGCCGACTGGATGAAGGCAGTGGCATTTGAAGCAATGAAGCTTGGCAACCTGGAGGTTCAAGGTTCATTTCCTGGCCGGGTCAAAGTAAGGTGGGTTTTTCATCCAAGATCAATCTAAGGTTTTCCTATCTGAACTGGCCTCTCAAATTCAAAAGAAACCAAATTTGATCTAAGTTGTTGAGTTGGTTTGCCACCCGACATGAAGTTGTAATTCATAAGCCACATGGGCTTCTCCCACATTTGTGGTCGCTTAGCGTTGTAAAACAACTGCCCTTCAAAGCCTGAATTTAATTCATCTTCAAAATGATACTTCCTCTAATACCAACAACTCACCTGTGCCTGTAGGGTTAATATCAACAGAGACAACTCCGAGCTGATGTCCTTCCAAAGTCCACCTTAACTTCAATTCATCATTTTCCCTGAGAAAAAAAAAATCACACTGTTTGACACACACTGCATTTTGTATTATTTGTAAACATGAATGATTTCTGCAACAACTATTAAACTTTCAAACAAAGAAAAGACAGTATGAATACTAACAGAACTTTAATTATTTCAACATTACAACATAACTTTGTTCATTTTGAGCTAAAATTAAAACAAATAAAACAAGTAGACCAGGGGTGGGGAATGTTTTTCCTCAGATGGGCTGTTCTGATAGTCATAACCTGCTTGCAGGCTGCAGGTAGCAAGGGCACTACAAGCTTTCCCCAAAGGACGCAGGCCAAGCAGCCCAAGGCAGGCAATAGGTAAAGCCCCAAGCACCCCTAGAGTATGACAAATTTGTAGGCATTGGGCAATAAAATGTTCATCCACTATCATGAAATGACATTGAATGTGCAAGGCTACACAGACCAGAAGTATCACACTTAAATGACCATTTGTTTTTTATTTATGTACAGAGTAACAATAATGAGCATATGTGTGCATGAAGCACCACGAAAACATGCATATTTTGAAACCAACTTCACTCTACACTGAAAAGTTATCCCCTTTCAACGTTTAATTCTCTCTTCAGAGGAACAATCCTACCCCCCCCCCTCCTCCAAATCTATGGCAATAAATATAGTGCCCTCTGCGTATCACTGTATTAGACTATACACACGATAATGCAGTACTGTTCAATGCTTTGTAGACTCCCATGCAAAGCTTACACCACAACTGTAAGAACAAGGATTTTGCACCTAGGTTTTTGTTCTTTGAAGGGTGGGCATGTTACATTGTGCAAAGGGTTTTAGTGATCATACATGCTAGCGTTTTGCAAAAGTTCTATGAGAAATACCAGGGAAAGTGGTATAAGCAGGATAAACAGTGGGTGCTGTGGGCTAAAACATTATTATCAATTACTTTTTAAGTGGTTCTGAATTCACAGGCCAGATACAGAGGTCTCGCAGGGCGAATACAGCCCACAGGCCGGAGGTTCCCTACCCCTGAAGTATACAAACAAGTATTTACAGTACGTACATAAAAACACCTGCTTGTAGAAAATCTTCATGTCCAACACTATCTTTCAAAGAACCAGAGGTACAGTATATATTAAAGCAGCAACTTGACTTGTGCTGTACCGTAGCATTGAAAACTTGTTAAGCAACTAAAGAATGACTTTAAACAAAGGCTTTAAAGAATGACTAGTTTTAACATTGACAAAGAATAAAAAATGACTTTAAAGAATGACTTTTTAACATTGACAAAGACTAAAAAATGACTTTAAACAATAAATTTAACGAATGACTTTTTAACATAGATTAAAGATTAAAGAATGACGGTAAAGAACATTTTTAAAAAAAATTTAAAATGAATTTAAAGAGAGAATATTTGCCATTGCCAAAGACTAAAGAATAACTTTAAAGAATGAGTTTAAAAATGACTTTTTTACCATTGCCAGCACTTGACCATATCATCCAGGGCACCTGTGACAATATTCTCCATTCCATCTTTATCACTTTTTGCCCATGCTACACTCCAGATGCCATCTTCATGAGCCTCTTCTTGTTTGAACACTACGCTATACTGCATGCAAGAAAAATCAAGTGAAAAAAATTACAAAAACAAATTATTGGCAAATCTCAATTAACTTCTACAGTGGCATACACTGACAAGGCATTATTATTTTCTTCAGCGAAAAGTATGTTCAGCTCCTTAAGTTCTTATCCAGCCCCCCTTTTTGCTTTCTTTTGATTTGTGAAAGAACAACTAAATGTACAATGAGAATTCTGGTGAAGTTTTTATTCAGCACCTATAGTATGCATGGTTCTCCAAATGTTAGCACTTAAAGTTACTGTAGTACTATTTCACCATAGTGAACTTATAGCAAGCATGATTGATGCCATCTTCTCACATCGATGAGTAATGCTTACGGTAGGTTTTGTGTTCAATCAATTCACCTTGAATATATACCAAAGGGATAGTAAGCTCACCCATGGGAAATGTACAGTAAAGTTTGTCAAATTCCCATGTCTTCACATTGTGAAAGTATGAGTTAGTTAGATGAGGTTTAACGGCCCAGTTTCCAACCAATTGGTTCAAGTCGAGCCGGCCACGGCCTTTTCTCAAGTTGTGACTCACTGGCTTGTTTTCCCTTACTCCAATGCTTATGCGGAGCATCACGCACAACGGCAGAAAGTTCCATTTTTAAAGTCTTTGGTATGACTCCACCTGGGAATCGAACCCGGGCCTCCAGCGTGAGAGGCGGATGCTCTACCACTAGACTAAACACGCCGTATGAGAGCATAGAGAAAACTAACGTTAGAGCACCAAAGGAAGTTCAAACTAGAATTATATTAAATGACCTGCCTTTTGCACTGACGTCACACAATGAGAGTTTGGAGGAAAACAATGAAGCACCCGTGCATGAATGGCATAGATTTTGCATGTACATGTATTAGAGCAATGGTACTCACTTTTCCTCCAATCAAAGGAGCACTTTCTGCTCTGTGACGAGTCGTATGCATAAGGTCTTTCAAAGACAAATGAGTCAAAACAAATAAACATGAAATGACTTTAGGAGTGCCTAACTTTATCCCAGCTAAAATGCAATGTAAGCACCTTAATATACAACAAAAGTGACCTGCTGCAACAACTCGAATTATCATAGAATGCACAAGTTCTGCATGAGCTTAATTTGAAGGTTGAACTTACAACAATGTCTCCACATGAACCATATGTTTAGAACACAAGGCCAGCTCTACCTGAACAGGGTTTGTTCAGATACTGTGCAAGCAGCAGAAATAGATAACAGTAATAAAAGTTGACCTTTAACTTTATCTAAACACCCTAACATACTGTTTAAAGAGACCTCTCAACCATTGCTCATTTTCATGGGAGTGCAGTGGAAAGATAATGACTTCAACTTTTAATTAATGACTCACAAAAATGGATAATAATGGGCAGACATAAAAGAAACAGGTTTGAAGGGTGATGGTCCCAAGCTACAGTATATAATCCTTGATTGGAATGTGCCAAGAATCTGTAAACTTGTTTATCTCCATCTCAGCAAACAGCTCCAAGATTTTCTCACATGTTATTGACACGGAGTCCGTGCCAAAAACGACTGCATTTTTTTTTTAATTAGCTTACCGAATTTTTTCTCAGTCCCATATATGTTCAAAAGAATGCTTTTTATGCAGAAACTCTAACCCTTACCCTGTCTCTCAGCCTGATGGAAAACAATCTCAACCTCATTTGGAATTTCTTGTTAGGCCTACAGCAACTAGCATAGTGTTACTGTCAGTACTAATAATATCAATGTAGCCTAGCGTAGGTACAGTATTAATGTCATACCTGCTACTGTAACTGTACCGATTTGGATGGTAGAATACCCCTTTTTAGAGATTTGAACCGGCTACTGATTTTTTAATTTAATCTACCAATTTTTGGCAAACCTGCCATAGAATTTATTGAAAGTATGATTTAAGTTGCACTTTGCTGTTTAAGCGTGCATGTTTTGCGTAATTCAAATGGAAAACAACTTAGAAAATGTTAACAAAAATACAATTCATCGATCGAGCTTGAGCTTTGAGATATGGATCGATCAAAACCTGGGCCCGTATGTCTTTATGTACGTGTACTGTGTTCTGCAGTATAATGTTACTGTAAGTACTGTAAGTGGCAATATGTGCGTATTTGATTTCTAGATATGGTTATTTCTACAAAATAGTTCATAAAATAAATAATAATACGTCTCTGCACACTAAATACTGTATAAAGAAAGCACCAAATCACATATTTTCACATTAAAAAACAAAACAGCTTCACACCGTGGGACTCGGGCTCGGCCGCTTTGCTCCATCACAAAATCTACCACTTTTGCCACTTTCAAATGTTGGCAAAGTATGTAATGTAGGCCTAGGCTACTTTAGCCCTTGAACAGTACTGTGTGTTTCCGTCAAACTCCTCCATCACAGCCCTTGTGCACTGTGAACAAATTTTTCACATCCCCCCACCATAATGTCCGAGGATCCCTCACGCCCTCGAAAGACAATATTTTCTCACCAAACTTTGTTTATCAACTTAACCAAGTCCAACCAAGTCGACCACAAGATATCTGGGTACTAATTTAGAATCAGTGCTGGAAGTGACGTATCATTACAACTTAGTCTTACAACTCCAAATTTAAAGTTCAGTGACAAGTCAAGTTCCAAAAGAGAAAGGAAGAAGAAGCGTAACAAGTGTGGTAAGTGTGGATGCATGAATGGGATTTGAATGCGGTACACGGCAAGAAGAACACGATGCACAGAAATTGTATAGTGAGTCTATGCCCTAACCTATAGCGCTGCGAGCAGAGCTGAAGGTCAACCATTTTAAATATAAGTACAGACTAGTTTCAAGAACAGACCAGTCTGCATTCCGTGCACTCAAACATGAAGATCTTCGGCGTGAGCACCGACTCCATCCCGGCGTAGCTGCGGTAAAACGGTTACCTTGGCGTGCCAGCGTACAGTGCAATGCAAACTAGCCTTATTCAATACGCATACGGCAGCCATACAATTTTGTGCTGCAATGTGCTTCCACTTAATTCCCACTGAGTCCCACACAAAATATGATTATTTTCTGCCAAATAGGAAAGGATGTATATAAATTTTGGCAATAGCATGATGTATAGTATATGTATAGTATACGTACATATAGTATACATATATGTATATGTACATACCCAAATGTTTACGTAAATGTATAGCCTATGTATACGTATGAGTATTTGTATACATATGCGTATATGTATACTTATACGTATAGTTATATGTATGTATTGTGTATTTGTTAGCGTTCACCTTTGGTTTTGTTGGCGTACGAACGCTGACACCTCGGCGCAACTTCGGCGTACAGAATGCACCGTGGCGTACAAACTAACTCCGTTGGGTATATACATGTCTATACGTATATTATACCTCTATACGTATACCCTAGGGTATACGTAACCCTAACATTATCTCTATGCATACCACGCAAGCTATATAACCCTATCCCTATCCGTATGCGTACCACGTAACCCTATCCGTATGGGTACCGTATATAATTAAGCCACCCCTTTCCGTATGTCTACCACGTATATAACCCTATCCCTGTCCCTATGTGTACCACATTACATCACTTCCGGGCACTGATTTTAAATTAGAGCCGATATCTGTATGTGAACATGCTTCTCGTTGATCACAATACGTAGCCTAAATTTGGCTTCAAATCACATCTTTTTGAGAAAGTTTGACAGAGTAAGACTATTATCTGCACATGTAACATGCAAAAGTGAGTTGATAAACAAATTTTGGTGAGAAAATATTGTCTTTTGAGGGCGTGAGAGGCCTGGACATTATGGCCGGGGATGTGAAAAATTTGTACACAGTGAACAAGGGCTGTGATGGAGGAGTGTAACTGTAACAGAAACACACAACACTGTTCAAGGGCTAAGGCTACTTGGGCCCTGAAGGCAAAGTGACTTCCACATTGGGGCGAACTGGCAGTGGGGTTGAAATAAGTTCAAATAACAGGGGTGAACTGGTTTGGGTGAACTCGTAATGGGGCGAAACGACCGCGTAACAAGTACACGTACAACTTGTTATCTATTAGGCAGACAGGCGCGGTACCATAGGCCCCTGTGTTCTGTGTATGTACATGTAGGGTTGGTATATAAAATAACAATTAAAATGCTACGCTAGGCATACGTTAGGCCTCTAGGCCTATCTCGTGGAAACAGTTCCTGTACTGCAGGCTGATCCGTAAGCAGCATCAAGCGAATAGTTCGATATCAACTGTCTACAAGCCTATTGATAATAGCAACACAAGATGCGACAGTTAAGTTAATATAATATTACAGGAAGTGGTTTGCCTAGAAAGTTTTTCAGAAATACAAAAACTTACCATTTCACTTTTTCGAAACGAAAAATTCGTCCACGAATTCAGTCAATTTCACAAGCAAACACATGAATGAATACTAAGAAGTTAGGCATAGGGTAGCATTACGTCCACCTTTATGGGTATGAATTTCCTGAAAATGCGTCCCAAAGGTCTCAAATTACATTTTTACGCTTGGACTTATGTTCTTCAATTTTAAAGCATTTAATCTATTTCATCTATTATTTTCTTATGAGGATGAGTAAAAGTAATGAAAAGTATACGAATAATAATCAGATTTTGAACACAGGGAAGTGCTGAATTAAGACAGATGCCAGCAGGAAATTTCCCAAGATCATGAGCCAAATTCCCAAGAGTCGCTACTTCCCAAGAGACGTTTTGGGAAA
>WURT03669180.1:0-17524 GCA_009936505.3 Holothuria glaberrima | reverse complement strand
CGGACAACTTCCTGAAACGGACAAACAGATTCCCAATTAAAATTCGCCAATTTATACCCCCTCAACATCACTGTTAACAGCTATGCTGAACAAGTAAATTTTGGTCCCCAGAAAATTTCCAAGTGGATCCACCGGGATTTGATCCTGGGACCTCTAGTGTGCAAGGCAGTACACTCAACCACCAAGCCAACTCCACCCATAAACCCCAACCCTAAAGAATGATATGTTACCTTTGGTTTAGAATAGCGAATTTAAGCAAAGAATAGGTTTTATTCAAACATGTTAGTCGCTTATGCCAACAATTTCAGGGGAATAGCCAGGATTTCCATAAGGGGTAGAGCAAAACTGATGATGAACCCACCCTGGGATTGTAATGAGAACTTATTCAAGCCTTATTTAGAGGCTCACCACAGTGTTAAACTATTTTGAGACATTTTTACCTCCATTTAGGACAGTCATTCCACATAGGAAAACTATCAATATTTTCAGAATCAAATTACTTCTTCCGTGATACCACAACTTGTATTACGTCAATATATGTAAGTGTCAAAATATGAGTTTATATCAGATTCACCAGGACATTTCCGTTTGCTTTCGAAAAACGTCAATGATATATTTACCTCCACAAACAACCCATGCATCCTCTAAATGAGAGCAGTCGTGCTTCCCTGGATTTCTGTTGCATTCGAAAACAGACGCCTCATTCCCAATGCAATGTACATCATCTATCCAGATTTTGCCTCTCCCTTCACTAGTGAATGCTATCCCTCCCCCCAGCTATTGCATTTTGGTAACCGAGTGGTCGACATACTACCTGGACATCAGCCAGGTCCCAATAGTCGTCACACACTGTTCCCCATTTCCATCAATAAATACTTCCACACGTCCAGATAAGTGAGAAAATCCATCTACCAGCCGAATATTTTGTGAGCAGGCCGCCGTGTCCAAAACCAATATCAAAGGTAAAGTAGCATTTTATTAGAAGTGTTAAAATATTACGTAGCAATTTTTTTACTTTCTGGTGCAAACTCAACTTCATTGTGTTGGCAGCCAAAGCCATTGATATCGTATAGACTTCCAACACTCGTGTCGAAATACAGAGAAATTTTGTTCATCATTTTACACCTACGATTAGCATTTGAAATTGGATTTTTTCCTTATTGCGCCTTCGTATATTTAGTTTGGAATTCATAAATTAGTTACTCATTTACAAATATCTTTATTAAACTATTAACTCAAACATAAGGTAGAACATGACATTGAAGTACACGGCTGGATGTGAACCTGTTGTTGTAGGGATGGGGAACCGCGAACCTTCGTTCCATATATGACCAGTTAAATCGTTTACTTCGGCCCCAATACAATTCAAAATATTTAACTTAAGTCATGAAATGGTTATCTCTTTAATCCATGAATTGATCTGTTTTCGATTTGACAAATAGTTTACTTAATTGCTAAATAATCTACCATTACAAATAAAAATTCACCTAAAAATCATACACTAAACCTACTGCAGCATGTATGGGAAACTGGCCGGCACGTTATTATTTTGTTTGGGTCAGAAATCATATCATCAACATCAAAATGTATCTTGAAAGTGAAAAGCTACGCCACCTCTTTATTATAGATTCATGAAGCATTCATTAGTGGTTTCTCAAGTACGAGTGTGATCACTTGAGTTCCTGATTTATCAAACAACCTGTCAAACAGGTTTTCGAACCAGTTGGTAAATTTGATCCAGACCCTATGGTAACTGTCAGAAACTGTACAGTGGTTCCGAATAAGAAAAATTTACAAGATGGAATCCACTGAAATGGTTATCTAATAGCAGCAAACACTGATTAAAACAGTTCAGAAATAAATGTTAAGTTGTCTGGAGATTGACTTCTTTAATGTTCCATTACATCAGAGCTACTAAAACCAGGGAGGTGATCCTTCTTGCTAAAAAGTAGCTTTCTATTGATAAGTAGGAAAGGAAGCTTTATCGGACATTTATAATAAGAAATAAACGGCAATCATGTCTCTTGGCCAACACATGCCCCAGAATGTTACCTTAAAAGAATCTGTAAGCCCTAACTCATATAATCGTTTGATTATTGCAACATACATCAAACAATCAGCATTACGCAAATTACAGTTGGCTGCCATGTTCAGTATACAGTATAAGGCGTATGAAATGTCTTGACCTAAAAACCCATGTTTTGTTTTCTTCAGCTATGTTCCACTGCAGCAAAAGTTAATTAAAAGTTACCACATGCAGCATATTTTAAGGATTTTATTCCAGCTTAGTAGCCTTAAAGCTTACACAGGCCTTTGGTGTCTTTCTGTGCTTTGCGTTTGACTTTCGGTTTAGTGAGGGTCCCTAGCTAGTCGGATAAAAGAACGGTAATCGGTCATCTTAAGATTTAAAAGTGTGCAATGAAAAAGTCTAGGGGTTCGGCTAAAAGAGTATTATCTGTTTCACATGTCTACGGGGACCCTGTAAGGCTATTCATGTTGTCCTGATACGAGAGAATTAAATCAGCTTTGTGTGCACTAAGAATTAATGCTCAGGGGCATTTTTCAGCCCATGCAAGGACTATGTAGGGCACGTGAAGAACTCCAGCAGCTTTAAAATGCCCCTTAAATGGCATGTTGACCTACGTGCATTTACCTCGTTACCAATGTGGCATCTTAAGAAGGCTACGACACGATGAAATAATGGCCTTCAAGTACCGTAAGGGCTTGAATATGGTTTGGGAGACACCAGGGGCCACATACATCGTGTGACGACTAGAGCAGAGCACACAAGGCTATAAACCATTTGAAGGCGCATAAGCCCCGCGGAAACCCGGCAGAGCTAAAAAAAATCGGAACATGGACACCAATCCCTGTGCCCCATAAGTAAGGTGCAGATATGCCAAAGAGAGGTGTAAAAACTCCAGTGACACTACCTATCAACTCCACCAAGTGATGGTAGATAGCCTTTTCATTTCCCAAGATTCTCATAGACTTTGAAGGATAGTATTGTTGATTTAAATGTAAAAAGACTTTTAGGTAGCTCGACTGTCTACACCTGCCTATCCCTTTAAGCGTACATTCAATTTCGTTTAAATGGCTGTAGAGCAAGAATTAACCACAAATTACACCATAGTATACCTATATTGCAGCAACATCCATGAGCGGCCTTAACACTCCAACATAAGGACGGACATAGGTAAAGTAAAGAGGGGAAAGTAGGGTTTAAACCCGGTCCAAGTCTGGTTTGCTGTGTGTGAAAGCTCCTGCGTTCTGGAGTAGACCAATGGAAGACAATGCATGTGGCTGAAAAATAGAGGCTGCTGAAGGTGGAGACTTAGCTTTTTTAATTGACCGCCAAATCATATTTTTGGTGATGAACATAATTAAAGCGATAACAAGAATCCACGAAAGGGGCAAGTCAAGCAAGTGCAAAAGTCTAATAGTCAATTTTCGGCCTGGGTAACCCAAGAAAATGTGAGCAATGTGAGGTAGGGGTCATATAAACGTATTCACAGAGGCCTATCTCAAGTGTTCATCAAAGACACAGACAACCTACTGTGGATCTGCGTCAAGCTTAAAACGGTTACCATACTACTGAAACCTGCATGAGTCAGATTAAGGGAAAGGTCATTTCCGACTTTGACTTTGATCCAAAGGGATCGACACAACAAACGGCCTGGAAAGATGTCCCATGGTACTTGAAGGTCTCATGAGGTTTAGACAGTAACGAAAGATCTAGAGGGTTTTCAAGGCAGTAGAAAACATTCATGGATCTTCTAGACCCTTCGTGATTATTACAGCAATATGCCGGCATTCCCCGAATGTATGTTTACATAAGTTTGGGCCGGTGAAGAGTTTCTCCTGTTTGATCGGCCGCTTAGGCGATTGCCTTTAAATAAATGTATGTTTCACAGCAGAGATGGCCAATATTTTACCTTACTTTTTACCTTCATTTTGGTGTTGGTAAAGTCATTTGCTGGCCAAAAAAGTTGTGAAGTGTTTGTCAGTTTTCCATAGATGCTGCAATGTGTTTGGTATGTGATGTTCACTTAGGGCCTATGCTTGTAGTGGTAGAGTATTACTTACGTAAACTTTCCCTTGAATGGAAAGCAGTTAAGTGTTGGATTAAAAAGGTAACAAATTTATAATCTCGAAAATTATATCTCTGAATTGTCTTTCACTGGTCCCTATCAAAATGAACTTTTTAATTTTCATTCTTTGGGCGCTTTAAGCATTGGTCTGCTTTGAATTTTGCGCTATATAAAACTATTAAAATCATCATCATCGTGGTCATCATCATCATTATTATTACTGTCCTGCAAGCCGTATATCGCACACGGGACCCTATGTTCCCGGCCCCACCCTTGTTGTACAGAGCTACATGCATATACCAAGGTAAACATACCATACAATGAACTGGAATGGGTCATGAAAGTGGGCCCATGAGGTTCTCGCACCTGTCTTGGCTCCTGGAAAAGTTCCCCAAGACTTTGCATATAGCAAAAAGGACTAAATTTAGAGAAGGTATGCTGAACGAGATTTTTACTGCACGATTTCTATAGTTTGATGTTATGGAGACACCTCCTTATCTGCTTGAGTTATGAAAAGACCTTTAAGAGGTTGAGATAAATAAAAAATCACGAGGTACAAGAGCAGAATTCAAATTCCTACATACAATAAGAACAATTCCGTGGACCTTACCTCAATCTCTACTTAAGTTTTTTTTTTGTTGACAACTTTCAAAAAAGGGAGGTCTCGGCCAGTTTCTAAAAGGGTAACCTAAACTCCGCCATGACTTCGGCAGGGAGATAGCATGACCCACGAAAGATATTTACGAGATAGGTCAATCGAAAAGGACTCCCGCAAACGTAAAGCTATTGAAATTTCTGACATAATCCCATGAAAGTTCAAACGTCCGCAAAAGACCCCAAAAATCGTCTCAAGCTCCCAATTTAAGGCCGAAAGTCTAAATAAACCAAAACGCTGCAGAATAGCATGAAGTAGTGGTCAGTTATTTACCCAAGACCCCATGGGCCCTTCAAAAGGCAACAGTAAATGATAAGTTGTATATGGGCAAGGTTCGCTGGTTTCGCACTCCTTACCATTAGGCCTATTTCTAAATTATTTTGTAACCTTCTTGACACCTGCCAGTGCTTCGTGTAATCTTACAAACTAGGATATGCTGGGAACTATGTCTTCGCCTCTTATATGCTTAAGAGACGTTGTCCACATATCGTAGTAGACTTTACAAGACTGTTGTAGACCCTGATATCCTCTCAAACCCCTAGCAAGACTTGGTTCTTTGTACGACCTATCTTCAGTCTTTTCCTGTTCTTGAAAATATTTAGGGGCTTTAAAGGTGACAAAACCATTTCCTTCAACTTGATTGAATCCCCTGAATAAGAATGTGTTAATCTGAACCCTAGATTCAGATAAGTCAAAAGAGTACTTCACACCCTCTTGACATTTTCATGGAAAGAAAGCTTAAAACATAAATTGTACGGGATGACCCGCACATTTGTAATTTGCATGTGTGGTATTGATTGCACCTGACTAAACGAAAGAAAATTAACAGAGACAGTGCCTTTATTAACACTACACTACACCCCCTTTAATAAATCATTGCCTACCAACGAGCTTGTCAACAAAAACTGTTGGCGATAATTTGTGACTTAAAGTTTCAAAGGAATTATTCCGTACACACGTACATGTTTGCATGTAGCGGTACAAGCAATTTACACACCCAATGGACTAAAATCACATTGAAGTTAAAACATCTTTAGAAACCCCATTTTGCTAATACGAACATAGCTACCACAAACCTCCGTTGCGACAGTTTTTGGTAATCTTGGATTAGAAATTGACCGTGGCTAAGTGTTTTCTAACGTAACAAATTTGGAAAATCTTATGGGACAGGTAACTCAAAAATTGATTTTGAGTTTTCACCACGTACTCCCCATTATATGGATGAAGCATACTGCACTGACTTCCTAAGCATATAGTATTACCCCGTACGTGAGGTTTAGGGTTGCCAATATGGCTGCTTCCTATATCTTCTGTGTCAAGTTTGGACTTGCTCAAGAGTTTGGGTATCGACGAATTATGAGAGAAACTTGGACAATTTTCAAAATAATTACAAGCTTAGATTAAATTCAACAAATGCAATGAAGGACTGTTCTTCCATTCATTTTTGTATTTGGTCTGAATATTTTCAAATTATGCAAACTACAGTAACCCGGCGAGCATCGTGGTAAACTAGAATTTGTTCGAACGGTGGCCACAGCATTGGTCACGTAATGCTTTGTCTATATGCATAGGACGTCTGTGGATTCAACCTTCTCTTACAAGGTTGCAGATAAAATAGATGCTTACTTTGGCATCAACTCTCTTGATAGAAGGTCTGCGGAAAGTGTTAATGCAAACTTACTCACTGGTCCCAGAATGAGTAGGGCGGTTTACACCATTGGCTTAAAATGCAAGTTAACGTTGGGTCTACTAGCCTACAATCTTCATTGTCTTAACTTTTCTGTGGGGGAATACAAGTTACTTAGCATTCAGTGTTGAAGAATATATTATGTAGTCTAAGCATGGAGTTACTACTTGGACTAGCTCTATGGTTTAAGGAAGGTCATGGCTAACCAAGGAAAGCCAATCAGGAGAAAAATATAAGAGAGAAGGAAGGTGGGAGACACGGAAATATGCCAGCTGCAGTCAAAGAAAGGGAGACTTTTGGGGGAATTGGTGTGGAGAGGGAAAGAACGCTGTATAACATATACTGAATGTTTGTAAGCAAATGGGATGTGGGATTGATAACTCAGACCTGCCTTTCCAATGAATGGTCCTCGGATGTTTCTGGACGCCCATCACACCCCTAAGTAGACGATGTCTTATCTATATATGACATCAGTGTCTTTTTATAAGAAACGAGTGTGCTCTTGACGTCATAATGGAGAAGAGGGGTAGGTCGCCTGTTGTAGACCCGCTCGGGGCTCTCAGCAAATCCTCCCACCTTCCTCAGTGTTTGTCGAAAACATATTTCTTGAGCAGAACCTTGGAACAAATCACAACACAGCCTCTTCTCCGGCAATAACGGCTTTCCCAACTATTTTAAACAAATATCTTGCATGCCATTTTGTTTCAATCTACTTTCCGGAATTAACCATCTTCAAACATGGCCTTGAAATATTTACGATCTAAAGCTGACAACAGTAACTTAACGTTAACGAGTTTTCCTTACATAATATCTTTCTTCTTTGGGTGAGTCTATTTATATGGGTGTGTCCATTTTTATGGGCTGACATACTTAATAAACATAAGGTCGTCTTATCTGACACTACCGACTCGTGCGCCAGGCAGCATTCATGTTCATAAGTAAAATATAAGTTTTCTGTGCCACCCAATATCGTTTACTGGCGAAAGAATTAGGAGTAAAGCATCAATCGTGCAGAGGCACATGCAACGTGATCACCTGTCAGAAATAGCTATATCAAATATTGTTACTAGGATACAAACGAGTCAAAGTGGAAATTACCATCAGTTATTTTATATATTTATTTAGTCATTTACTTATTTATTTACATACGATCGTAGAAGCATAAAAATTGCAATGTCAGGATGTGGTTGACGCGAAAGTTTTTTTCTATTTGTTCTTAGACTAAAATCTTTTTGGAGAATGATATATTATTCATAGTAGACGTTGGAACGAGTACCAAAAAATTAACGTGGAAGACCAATTCCCTGGCATGCATGTTCTATTAATGTCTATTTTAACACTCATACACTTGCATACACTTGCAAAAACAGTACCAAAGCAAAATGTACATTGATTTTAACCATGTTAATGTGTGACTTCTCGAAACAGAGAAAATTGCAATTAAATATAACTCTTTTCCAATAGTAACTGCGGTCCCTAGAAACCCGACCCTCATATGTCTATCCTTTGGTAAGTCATAAACATTTGTACACTTGTTAGTTAATGTCATCATTATTAAACTAACAAACTTCGAGTGGTAAAAGAACAAAAAAGCCAGTGAAATAAAGATAATTTCATCGAAAAAACGACACTGCGTCTGTACTACATGAAGGGATATTCCTTTCTCAGGATTTAAGATGTGATTAAGTTTCGGAGAACCTCTTTACACAGTTTTATTTTTTCATTACCATGATATATCCGAAAAATTGCTACCTGCATTTTTTGACAAAAGGTAAGATCAAAACAGATCAAAGTACACAAAGTGCAACCTTTAAATTGAAAAGATTGTTTAGACTCCACATTAAATGAAAAACACTTAAATACCATGAAAAGTACTAAATTGTCTGTGTATAGGTCGTGTAAACAAAAAATCATAGTTGATCAATTTTTAAAATAAAATTCATAAGGAGGCGTTTTTCTTAAAAAGAATTTTATATCATCCACAATTTTCTTTTTAGTGTGCATAGTTGTCGTAGATACTTGTAAATGAAAACATCAGCCTAATACAAATTAATACAGTTTTTCCAGTAGCAATAAAGTCTGCTTTTTCATGTGGAGATCGGTCTTAGATGGATGTTTCTTTAATCTAAGCAAAGAGCAGTATGAGTGTGAACAAGCTAACCAGTTTGGTGACATAAAAAGGTTTTGGAAGTAGCAGATCCCATGTATCTTTCAAAATTGAAACTACGTATAGGACATGAACAGCCGTACAAGTTATAGTCTTCTGTTTGTAGCAACATTTATTGACGAAAGCTGAGAGAGACATTAAATGCGTCGCCAGTTTAGTGCATTAACGTGTATATATTTAGAGATACCTGCCTTCAAGCTGGGTAACGAATCCATCCATTTACTGGATTTGATATTGTCGAAAATTATGACTTGCTTGGCATGTCCACCCTTATAGGAGAAAGCACAATAGGTCAGTTGGTCAGAAACCTACGTTGTACGAGCATTCGTCAAGCTAATCATAAAACAATGAAATATGAATAACTTGTTAAATATTCCTTAATTAGAGAGTCAATCCGGTTTTTAAAAAGTGAAAGTATAAAGCAAGATAAACCTAGAAAAGAAAGTTTAAAATCAATCATGTCGCAGGATACTATCTGAGAAAGTCTCTGGTGGTCTGGCATACATATAATGTTTATAGACTACTGATCTCGTCTTCCAACGACCAATTTGCACAGATATCTCAGGGTCACGGTCAGATTCCACTGCCAGTGTTGCTCCCGTTGGTCTGAAACTTTTAGCCAAAAATCCCGTCCTAAGAGGCCTACGACATTTATCGCTTTGTTCAGGATGTTGGCATCACTTTTTATGGCAACTGGGCCAAATGGGGGTTAAGTGAGAAAAAACACATTTGTCCTCTGATCTATGATGACTTGTCCTGGCAATAAAATTGTTCAACGCCTTGACAGGATCAATCTTGGTCTCTCGAGTTGGTCGTAGAGTCACATGAAAGCCTGTGCGTTAGAAATCATTTTTTATGCCATGCAAAACGATACCTACATTTTTTGATGGCAAAAAAATGAAATTGTCTGTATTAAATAGCCACGGAGTTTGTTTCATTGTTTGACTGTCGAAGTGCACCGCTTTGGGAGCGATGTCCGATGTTCTTTGCATGAGTGTGATAGCAAGTAGTGTTATTGTTTTTAATTGCAGCTGTTTGATACTCAATTGAGTATTCTCTGACCAGCTTAAGAAGGTGTCTCTGAATAGCTGAACTGGTTATACATTTGACTTACTCATAGGCTTATTTGTTCCTGATATAATCAAAACAGTAATTAACAATGTAACATGCTCATCATTGATAACATTGTAAACACCATAACTTTTGTACACATGGCCAAGGTCGGCACAATCAATTTTAAGTTGCGCTCTTGGTGCCTGAATAGCATCTGCTAAAGCGTCTGCTAAACTACATAATAATGACGCAATTACACCAGGAAAAGAAACTTTTTGCTTATTACAAAAACCAAATTGCTAATAGCTCTATTATAAGCTCTCAATTAAAGGCCACTAGGTATAGAGGCAGTTGGGCCGAGGCACGCCGGGACCAGCCCTCTGTTATCAAAAATTCTACCTAGATATTCTTCCAGCGTAACTTGTCCAGTGCCTATTCCTGAACGGTTCTGGTTTCATTTTTTGGGGAAGAAAAGCCCTCTTGGGTAACTTTAGAGGCTGGGCAAACAGCAAGCTCCTTTAGTGTCTGAAACCATGGCTGAGCGCGCCACAGAGGGGCAATGATAAGTCGCACTTGCCTTTTGTCTTTGCGCTATACTAAAAATTGGTTGAATCAAGCGGAATGGCAAGTTCACAAAGTTGGTGTGGTTTGCCAAGTTTGTTTGTGCTAAGACATAGACCCCTTACGTCAGAGGCTCTGCATACATACTGTTAAAGATGGACAATTGTGCATTTGCTGGAGTCGCCAATCGATCGCAGGTATGGGGTCTCCCATAACTTGTCTATTTAAATGAAGAGTTTGGGATGTAGGCGGCACTCGTATTTGTCTGTCAACCGGGACAGTTGATCTGCCATAACGTTTTGTGTCCCTGCCAAATATTTTGCTGTGACTGTCATTTCCTTGTCGTGTGCCTGTGCCCAAACAACACTGGCTAGCTTTGTCAGCTCGCTACTGGGACTCCCTCCCCCAAGTGATTGATGTATGCCGTTGCGCTGATATTGTCCTTAAGAATTTGTCCTCTCTTGCCCTGAAGGCCGCTGAATGTCTTTAGTGCTATTAAACTTGCCATCATTTCCCTGTAATTTGAGGGTTTGTTGGATACCAAAAGCCTGCCACAGTTTCTAAACCCTTACTGCTCCCCAGCCACTTGCAGATTGGTCTGTTTGGATCTGGATATCTATGTGCCCTATGGTAATTGGGGTGCCGTTCCAGGTATGGACTGCCTGCTTCCACCAAATAAAATCCTTCGCGATGCTTGGTCTATTTCCAAAATTTGGTCCCAAGGTTTTTTCGTTGCCAAAAGTCTGTACAAGTTGCGTAAGAGCAATTTGTCTGCCACTATTGCCTTTGTCTCAGCAATACATTGCACTGCTATTCGGGCTCAGTAAACGTGCAGAAGCGTGTGTCTTTTGAAGTACGCCCTCTAAGTTCTTTTTTCATTTTTGAACCCTCGCACTTGAGATCTTTAACATTGGTTGACCCTGAGTTGAAATCTTGTACCCTATGTACTCTTTTGTCATTTCTCCCGTGGGGGACGACTCCTCTAAATTTATGATCCACCCCAGTTTCCTCAAAGTTTGTAGCAATAACTCTTTGTGCTTCCCCGTAAAGTTGGGGCGCCATTAATAGGAAGTCGTCTAAGTAGGCTACTACCCGTTAGATACTGTGATCTGAGATACTGAACTACAGGCCTGATTGTTTTGTAGAACAATAACGGGCTGGTTGATAAACCGAACGGTGCAACTTTCCATCAGTAAAAGCGCCTTTTGAAAGATATTCCCAGTTTGTCTTGAACGTTTGGTGCTATTGGAATGTGGTAAAACCCGTTCTTGATATCTAACGTTATCATTTGATCGTCTGGCTGAATTAACTGCGTAACAGTTTGTTTATCCTCGTATTGAAACTTTGGTACCTTAATATTTTTATTCAGTTTTCGCAGATCTTTAATAAGACGCAATCTGCCCCTTTTTTGGGTACACATCCCAGTGGTGAAATACACTGTGGTTTGGTTTGAAAGGCAATCCCTAATGCTTTGAAATTCCTCCTGGCAGTTCACAGTGGTGACCAAGTTCTAATCAGGGCTGTGTTCTAGGAAATCCCGGTCACGGATAATTAAATCGCGCTCCTGCGCTGCGCTAGAAGTAGTAATAGTATTAGCGATAACGCCTGTAATATTATCGTCAGTACTCTGACTATGACCGAATGTGAAATCTTTTAATTCCGACAGTCGGTGATCCAAATTTTGTATACAACGTGATGTGGAATCCGAATTACTCATATGCGTAGGAAGCTGTTTGAGACTGGGGGAGGGGATGAACCTTGTTTCGGATCGCCGTCCTGGGAAGGGGTCTAAGAGTGGGAGTCCCCCTCCACTTTGGAAACTTTTTGGATATTTGCGGGTCCTTAGATGCAATTTGGAGTATCATTTTGGACAAATTTTAAGGTAAATTACTGCAAATTGTTGACATTTCTTACAGAAGAGAGAAATAGGAGTTCCTTTGGAAAATTTTTGGATATTTGAGAGTCCCTAGATGCAATCTGGTGCATCTTTTTGGACAAACTTTAAGGTAAATTACTGCAAATTTGTTGACATTTCTTACAGAAAAGACAAATAAGGGGTTTTCGTCCTTGGAAAGTGGGGTTGGCTGAACCATATCTTCGCCCCCACAAATTTCGCTTGGGGGTGTCGTCCCAGCCCCCTTCCTACGCTCTTTTCGTTTACCTTTTTCAGATGCTTCTAAATTTGGCTGACTTTTTAATCGTTTCCGTTTGTCACGGGACTTTTGAGGGAAGGTTTCTTCACCAGACAAAGACGCGCAACTATGGTAACCATGTTAAAGGTTTTTACATTTTACAGCAGTTGTAGTGCAAAATTTCGGCGCACGTCCCGCACACTTGCCATAATTTACAGTTTACGCTCTACGCGTGATTACTATTTTAAGGAAGATAATGCAAGAATTATTACTGCGAAACTATTATTCGAAAAATAGAGGGACAACACCTACCTCAAGCTTCCTGTTAGAGAGGATAATGTACTAACTGCATTTTGATCCGCATTTGTAGCGTGATATTAAAGATCTGAAGTATTTTAATCGTTGCACGAGTCATTCCTGGTAAGTTACACGTTTCCAGAGTATGAACATCATGAAACACACTTATTAGTTTGCTATCTCTTTCGGTGAATTATTATAAATTTGCTCCCGAATTTCTCCTTTGGAAGTTATTTTGGAACCTCCTTCAAAGCAGAAAAACTTCAGTTTTTGGGAAATGTTTGGTGCGGTCCTTGTAGTGTCATTTCAACTTTCGATAAAAGCATCATGTTAATGTCTCAATTTTGTAATTACCCCAGAGCTTCCAGGAAGCAATATGGATACAATAAAATATATTGTATCGCAAAACTCTGCTTCAGCAAAATAAAGTTCGACAAATAAAATATACAAGCTTCTCTAAAGTTATTTTACAACATCAAGAACATAAGGGCACAATGGGAGTTTTGCCTGTTCTTGTAATTTTTGCAACATTTATGAAAATCAAATGTTTGCTCCGTATCATAGACGTGGGAAACTGGGTGAGATATTGCTGAGTTAAAAGTTTGGAGAAGGGTTTAAAGGTTGTTTCCGCCCCTCTCTTTTTGAAGTACAAAAATCCCTTTTAAGTATATCGTAACTTTAATTAAGTTTAATTAACTTTCCAAATAAATATAAAACTTTTCGAATAATAGTGCTTCGAAAATGCAAAATATCTAGCATCTAAGGAGTCTCAAATATTACAACTATTTCTCAAAGGAAGGGAAGCTTGTCTTAAGACCAACTGCTCAGTACAGTATCTGAAGCATTCACGCCTCCTTCTCCTGCCCCCCCCCCCCAGCTGAGAAAAACTTCATACACCTTTGATCTGTAGTTACGCATGTTCTAACGCAAAATGCTTGCGTTGGCATTTTGGTATGACTGGCCGAGCGATGAATACAATAAACTAAAATTATCACGTAACCTAAATGTTACAAAATATACCCCGCAAACCATAGAATGTAGTGGTAATGTGCAACAAAATGTTACTTGAGCAGTTACCAAGGCAGCCACCAAGCCCGGCTTCTTTGGTTTCCTACAAGAAGGATATGCGCTCCGATTCATGATGGTTGATATGTCAAAGAAAGCCACCAAGGAGTACTATCAGGGGCGTATATGCATGAATTCGCAATGGGGGGGGGGTGTGAACTATTTTGGGACCAACTACATTTCTTGGAGACCGACTCCTATTGACATAGTTGTACGATCCGAATTCCCAAGATAATTACAATTTACAGGACGGTCGTAATAATCATAAGCGTACGGGACTCTTACAATTTGGGGGGCAGGAAATATTTTGCCCGAATCTCAAAAAGTTGCCCGAAATTCGTTGCAGTTCAGGCGCATAAAACAGGCAACTAAACCCCTACATGCGCGCTAAGCACGCGACCATTTTTGCACATTTTCCGGGCATTCGATAAAAAATTCGGCAACCCAGTTCGGGCAATCTTTTCACTTTTACTTCATCTTTGCCGGAATTCCAATTTGAGTAAGGTATCAAATGTTGTTCATGTCTGGTCTTCTGTTACAAAGGCATACTGAACTGGATTTCAGACCGAATTTTAACTTTCACGGGGGTCCCCCCCCCCACACACACACCCTCGTATTTACGCCCCAGAGTACTATTTGTAAAAAAGAAACTTTTCTTAAAAAAGCTTTCTTAAATTTTGAAAGCTATGGTACTAAATACTTCTAACCATCACATTTTGCAAATTGTGTTTTAGTTTTTCTGAGTGTGTGGTTTATTCACCTTGATTAAAATGATGGACGAAAAGTGACCTAGGCCTATAATCGTATTCTCTCACTTGTGAGTAAAAGTGTAACATGGAAAGGGTTCAGAAACTATCAAGCAGTTGGCACGTGACAACAACAGATGGCCGTTACCTGCAGTTGACTTGTTTAGGGCAAATCCAAACGATAGAGAAACATCTGACACGGAATACAACAAGTATGATTCATATTTGTTTCAATATATGGCAAGGAATCACCAAGCCTTTTGGCTGTTTATTAAATAAAATGTTTTTAAGGAAAAAGCAAAATCTACTCAAAAAATAAAGTCAGAAGCAGATAATAATACCAAGTATTCATTTTTCCGTATCAATTCTACGCAGTTTGCCAAGTGTTGGAATGACTGGAATTTTTAACATTAATTATTATTTCAAGCACCTCAAAACGTGGTGTGGAGGAGCAAATGATGGTACGTGATCAGTGCAAACCCTTGGTAAAAGTTACTTCTCGTTTCAATGAACTTAGAACACTGAGTTTCCCAAAATGTAATTAACGCCCTTTACTTACAAAGATGAAGTAATCTCCTCTAAAATTTGCATATCACATCCTCCTGTCGAAAATGGTGAGAAGTAGATCACTAGATTTAAGCAGTCGCAGCCCTTGCCATCGAACATGTAAATATGGACCTCACGTTAATATTTTACACAGATAAGATTTCAATAATCCATGCCTTTTTTTTAGTTGGCTAATTGCATCTCAGTCTGTGATAGCAGTCATACGGACAATAAATTTAGTAATACTATTATTTGTGTCCATAAGTTGAATTTGTGAAAGGTACGCTGGGGACGAATTAACCTTAACTATTTGTGTTTGCGGGAAAAAGTTTAATCGACTGCTGACAACAGAGTAACTTCATGTAACTTGCACTGGAAAAGTTTTGTTCCAAAATATGGTCTCCTATGTCTTCCTCTTTTGGGTTCCATCGGATTCTTTAAATGGTTTTTTCTATTACACGAAATATGCATATTACTTTTCGTAATGTTAAACAGTCAATGCTGATTCTGTTTCTCACGTTATGGGTCTTCCAATATTATATTACCTGAATTTCCAGCCATTACCTATTACTAATTATAAGTGACAAGTACCGGATTTTACTCAGTTCATTAAGTAACATGAAAAAGACTTTATACCTCACACTTAACGTTTTTCACTTCCCTGTGCCTCACTCCTGCATTACCAAAACACTGATATATTTGATATACATATACACATATCAACGTGTGATAAGCAATAAGTAAGATCAGCATGGAACGACTGCATAAAACTGAAACGTGAGTCAAATTTCAAATGTTCTATTAAAGCATATCTGCCATGTTTATACGTAAATCATGTACAGGTATATAAAATTCAGTATCAGGATTATCATGCGTGCAATGTTCTATGATTATCCTTCCTATTCTTTGCAGCTTGTGTGAGCGTCGCGTGCACCTCGAAAACGCCTTGTGTGGAGAAAAGTACGGTCATGAAGTTTCGACCACCCGTGTTCTATAGTATGGCAAACTTACAATGATGTTCATTCAGTTCTATGTTGTACCCTAAGTCTCAGCTTTTGAATGACATGAAAATATATCGCCAACGTGCCACTTTTACAAAGGGACTTGGAAAGAACTCGAAGGAGGATTTTTGTATCGGGAGAAATAGCAATGACTTCTTTACCTAGCCTATTGCTGTTTGAACTAGCAAGCTTGGATCGTTGATGTCCATGCATTGCTGGATTAGTTATACAGTATACTTTCCAATGGTAACCTTTGTTTTTAAATTTTCAAGACTCATTGAGACCGGGCCGAATAACTTCAAAACAGACACAGATATGAACATGCATAAGTCTTACACCAATGGGAAGACGGCAAAGCGATGTGTTTAACAACACGAACGTTACGCACTACATACTGAGCACACGTCGTTTGTACAACGAGGAAGCAAGCACGCAGTGGTACATAGTAAAGAAAGTACTTAGCCACGCCCTTTAGACCAATGGAGTGTACGGACAGGATGAGCGCGTGTATGAATTATACATGAACAAACTTTCCAGCGGTCACAGAAAATTGTTTTGAAACAAATTGATATGGTAAAGTAACAATGAACTAATGAACTAATGGACGAACAAAGTAAGCAGTCTCCGCATCAAAATTTCGTTCCCTTAATTAAACATGTTGTGTCTTGCAACTTTAATTAAACATGTTGTCTTGCAACTTTATCTAGTTTCGTACTGTAAATGGACTAACACTGAAAGTTTTCCGCCAGGGTAATTCGCTCCCCAGACAATCTTCATCCGGACGATGATAATATTCCAATTATAATCTTTACCCGGACAATTCCAACATACACCGGACTCCTCGGGCCGGAAACGTTGGGATTTTCATAGTGAGGTATCTTGAGGATCCATTTAGAACAAAATTTGCTTCTTTAACAGTCGCAGCTCCAAAGAGATATGAAAGGGCATACCCTCACCCCACCCTACCCTTTTTGCGGCCAAAAGTTGTGAAATATTAGGTAATGATGCTATACTAAGACGCGGGAAATAACTGTTTTGTTCAGGATCTTCTTCTACCCACTACCCATACTTACAGCGATGTCTTAAAATACCGCTATCCGTGCAGGATTGCAATTCATTGCGGGTCCAGAAATCTTCAAGGGAAGGGGAGGGTGGAAAATGGGTTAGCTCAAGTGCCACGAAGGTGCACTTTGGAACGCGAGTATGCAGGCCTGTGATCCGGGGCCCGCGTTAGGGGTTTGGCGTGGTCTAGGACGGAGCGCCGGTGGGGCTCAGGGGCGAAGTGCTCGGAAGCTCTCGCGAAAGACCCTGTGCATTTGATGTCACAGAGCAAAAATTACACACTCGGCAGAGGTAAGAGCGTATCAGTGCAACTTTAACCAGCAAATGCAGACCACTAAATAAGTTTAGCACTCTGATTCTCACCAGCATGGATAGTGAGGCTTTGTTAGTTAGTTAGTTAGATGAGGTTTAACGGCCCAGTTTCTAACCAATTGGTTCAAGTCGAGCCGGCCACGGCCTTT
>WURT03669169.1:5498-17524 GCA_009936505.3 Holothuria glaberrima | reverse complement strand
ACAATCAGTTGTTGTACAACCCGCGGCGAGGTGCAGCTATGACATCACAGTTCCGTTGCATTGTGGGTAATAACACACTATCATGACTGCCTACGGGGTGGCGTTTATTGAGTTTCAAAAAAATATTCTTGAAAAATTCGTGTTTCATTAGATATTGAGTTATATTAGTTTTAAATGGTGTCACAATGCTTTGAAAAATGTGTTCTAAATATTGTACCTGCTTAGAAAGCTGTACAAGTGTTCCTCTTTAACTGAGTTTTCACTTTAGCGTGTAACATTACAATCAGATAGCTAGAACTCAATTGCTTTTCACATGCTACCAGAAGGTTTTATGCATATCATGTGAAAATTTGGCTGCAATAACAACTTTAGACCTGCCCACTGGCAGCTCCAAGAGCTGCAGGCCAGATAATTGGTACCGAAGGTGCGAGACAGCTTGTCCATGGGCCAGAACTTTTAATAGGGGGAGATATGTATTAAAATGCATTAGGACAGTAATGATTTTGAATTTTCTAGGGGCCAGAAGTTTCTAAGGGGCACCACCCCACCTTCCTCGGTTATGGGCTTGAGCTCCACAATGTTTCAGTTCGGAATACGACAGAAGCAGCCAGCTCAAGTTACAAAGAAGCGTTCATTGGCTACTTATTTTCAGACTGGCTCTGTCCCTCTTCCCGTCCCATCACAAGTGTCATAAACCCCAACATTTCGAACTCATCTTGAGGCTACGTAGGATTTGCTATGCAAATTCAATTTCTAGTTACTTTGCACAGTGACCCCAGTTGTCACTGTCCTCATATTTTAGTCAATTTGGTGACCCACACGTCCATCAATATCACACATTGTACAACAAGTTTTTGACTGAGGTGTGTTGTTTTCCATTCAGTTGCCAGTCACAGAAGTGATTGTGGGGACATCATTGTATACATTCTGTCAAAAGCATTGTGGACAATGACAGACCCTGTTTGGTAGTGGATTGTGTCATTCAATTAATTAGTGCATAAAACCAGACCAACAGTTAATGCAAAGAGATACCAGAACGCACATCAGTTTCAACCATTAAATACTAGAAGTTTATTTTTGCAGTAAGTATGAGAAAAGGACCAAATAAATAATATATGTTAGATATTGAGACAAACTTCTTCAAACTCTTGCCAAACTGACACTTTTCAGGGCACCTGGTAAGGCCACTCAATCATTGCTGATGAGCATCCCCTTGTGTGTATACATGTTCCTCTTCCATATGACTAGTACAACCAGTGTTGTTGTTGGTAATCATATTACTAATCTAAAAGCTCATGAACTTTATGTTCAGTTCAGTTAATTTTTTCAGTTCATTTTACTTATAAATACATTTTCATACATGTATGCATATTATAAAACAAGATGCAATGCAAGATGCAATGGTGAAATGTAGACTAATAAACAGGACGCTAGAAAAAGGTAGTAAAAAAGTAGTACGCTAGTATGTAGTAGACGCTAAAAGAAGTAGGATGTTTATCATAGCTTTTGACCTTAAAGTAAGAAAAAAGTATTAATACAGAAACACTAAACAGTAATTAAAGCCAAAAAGAACTTGGGGAAAAAGGAAGTCAAATTGGCATGGAATTCAGGCAGAGTTATTTTCTATCAAATGAGATTTGACTCTTGTCTTTGAAAGTTGCATAAGATGTAGAGAGTTTAATATCATTTGGAAGATCACCCCAAATTTTGCAACAATTATTATTCAACAGTAGTTTCCCATGTTTAGAATTGTACCTGGTAATTGAAAAGAGTACATTATTTCTTGTTGAGTTTAGAATGTATGAGGACCTTCTAGGGTTAATAGTGTTACAAAATACGTGAGGCAGTTTACTATTTACATATTTGTATACAAAGGTACACATCCTAAGAGTGTGAATGTCACTGACCTTGAGAATCCCAAGATTACTATGCAGCTTGTCTGTAGGGTAGCGCAGTTGTGAAAAAGTAATAGGTTTAAGAATTCTGTCCTGTAAGACTTGAAGGTCTCAAAACGGAGGCACTAGCTACTCCAATGATTTCAATTCCATAAGAAATTCTGGAGTTAATGAGAGAATAGTACAATTGAATAGCAACGGCCAGGGGAAGCGAGGTTCAAAGTGACAGAAAGTAGGGTTGTACTTAACGAGGCAGCTGCACAGGACTCATTAACTTTGGATATGGTGCCTCCACTATAGTATGTATAAACTTACACTATAGTGAAGGTAATACAGTTTTAAGGGTAGCCAAGACTTTCTAGCAGGTGGTGAATTGGATCATGCAACTTTCATGCTCATCTAATACAGTATGTTTCCTTCAAAAAAGGCTGTAAAATAGAAAATTAAGCATGTGCAGGCATAATTTGACATACAGTACAGAGCCAATGTTATATGCATCTGTGTATTTATGTATTAAATACGGGTCCTATTTTTTGAACACTGCTTTATCTGTAGCCATTAATGATATAGAAGGACAGTTTATGGCTTTCAGTTTATGTCAGCTCATGATGTAGCGATTGGGGAAGATGATTTAAGTTGAACTATCTTGTGTTCGTCATGAGTGATCCCCTTTTAAAAATTTGTGAATCTTATACTTCAACCAAGCAGATGAAAACCAACATCTAGCAAAATACTCCTCCCACAGAAGTCTTGTTTAAAACATAAATGTCAAAGTCAGGATGCAATCACGTCATGTTAAATCAGTATACATACTGTAGGTTCACTGATAGTAATATATGTCTGGTTTATTTAAAAGCAATAGGCAGTTGCCCCAGTATTTGCTTTGAAAAATCAGCAAACTCTTGCAAATCTCCTCTTATTGCATTACAAGCACCTTTGAAGACATTTTGAACATAACTATTACAAGGAATATGTAAAGCAAGGAGAAATTCTCCTTGAATTTCACAATTCACTAACAAAGATATTGTCACATTATCAAAATTGGCCATTCATGAACTAGAGTGATGGGGCATACTACAGTAACTCTAATTGGAGTGACTGCATTTTCCCTTTAAATCATAGATTGACGATACTTTTTGTTACAGATTTGTAAAATTCATGCAGGGTAACTCCTTTGTACACCTTTAATTATTAGTATACATGTACTGTAACATTTACTGTGTGTTCTAAAAATACCATGGTAGGTACTTGATAGGTGATGTAAAAGAGGTCTGAAAGATTTATATAGGCCTCACTGATGGTTAAAAATAAGGTTTGGGTTGACAGCATTATGTGTAATTAGATTCCTACAGAATATGGGCTACTAGCGTACTGTGGGTAAAGATTAGCCATAGACCATGTACTGTAGTTAACAAGCACAGTAGTATTGTGGCCCCCAGTCATCCCTTATTTAAGGTAACATACACTGTACACATGTACAAAACTGACATTTTAAATGTGGGCTTTTTAAGGTGACTTTAATGCATATCGTAGAGGAGTTTTAGCTTCAAGTACTATTGAAGGACAAAAATAAATCATTGTCAGTGCCACAAGGAACTTGTGAATTGAAAACGGAACAGACAAAAAGAAAAAGATTTGGAAAGATATTAAATGAATACGTGAAGGCACCACTATCTGGTAATGATAGAGGTAATGCTTTGGCTAAAATCTGAGAAAATCTGGTGTATATAATTTATAAAAAGATCATGCTGGAACCATGAATGGATACTTCTGCACTATCCAGCTGGATAATCCAGCCTGACCAGATATCGGGTGCAGCTCATGCACTTGCAGTGTACCTATATTGTCAGTCACAAACTTGAAAAGTGACTAAGGGGTGTTTTACTTCATAGGCCAATCCCTTAATAATTGGTAACCCTGGATGGGTCATTGTGGGTCAGTTGTTACACTTATTACATACAGTAATGTTTGAATAAGTCATCATACCTGTCCAAAAATAAAAAAAAGTTGCTTCACTTTTGTGACTTAAGAGCTGTGTCACTTTAGTTAAGATTGCAGTCACAAAACCTGACTTAGGACTCGAGGAGTGTATTGTGAATACGTTTAAAAAATGCATTGACTCATACAGGTACTGTATTTGACAGACCATGTCTGTGGTTGGTGGGGTGAGCCGTTTAACTGGTAAATGCACACCCTTTATCAAGCTTGGTTCTAATCTTGACCTGCAGGCACAGATCCCTTAGTGCTGGGACTGAATAGCGAGACTTGCTATTACACAGTTGAGGAAAATCGGTTACGAAAATTGATCATGCGAATAATTGCAAAGAAGCCTTGCAATCCACTCCCTCAGATTTCTGATCTCAAGATCACCTTTATCAACCAATTGTTTGTTACACAAGAAACAAACTTTAATTAAAAGTTACCGATCGTAAAATTTGCGGTGTCTCAAAGAAATAAACTGACCACGGGATGAGAAGATACAAAGACACAAACAGTGCTCGTGATCATAACCCAAACTCAGTTGGGACTTTCGTAGACTTAACTACATGCGAGAGTACACATAAAATTTGTATTGACCGTGTCGTCAGTTGTGATTGGCTGGTTGATGTTACACTTGCAATCCCACCACAACTAGTGTCCCAAAACATGTTTCACTCGGGATCCAGCAAGTTGCTACAATTAGTTACGAGAAATTTTGGGCGTTAACCATTATTGGGAGTGTTTGTTAACCTTTCGTAAATACTTTGCGATAATTTGTTTTAAAAATTCACTTACTGGTACCAGCACTAAGACCCCTTTAAATGAGAACCAAAGTAGTTGTAGGCCTGTAGTTGCTTTGCCCCTGACTACCCAGCCAAGGCAGTATTGCTTTTTGACTTCAGCGGGGCTGTGTGCCACTTCATTCATTAGAACATTTAAGGTTACTTCACCAAAATTTTGCTGACAATAAGTGTGTCAACTATTGAGCCAGTATGTTCAGTTACAAAGGAATTATAGTTTAAAGTAGTATACAGTACTTTATTTGAAGATGTTTCTTACAATATTTCAATGTAACAATTTTCCAAATTTGGGAAGTGTTCGATAGTGTCACAGTGGAATATGTCGTAGATTTTGTTTGTGCTGGGCATATTGGTTGCAATCCAGTGTGAGGGGTCTAAGGGGAGGGGACATAGTAGGGGTTTGCCCATACTACATAAAAATGTAACGTTGCAGGATAGGATTTACTAGTTATTAATTGGTACCAGGTAGAAGGTATGCATGCCAGATGGGGCTACCTAGTTCCACCTAGTGCAGGTACATTTCTGCAACCAGTATGTACCATACTTCACTTCAATTCTGTCAATTCACAGGCGTCGGAACCGCTACGGCAGGTACGGCAGATGCCATACCACTTTTCAGTGAATATTACAAAAAAATAATTATAATAACTAAAATATGGAAAGTCAACTATTAAAAAACAGAATTATTCTCCCATTCTTCGATACCAGCTTATAGTGTTACTGTGAAGGTGCCATATTTTGAGTTCAAAAGTTGACAAGTATAGTACCAGAATGCATCTAATGGCAAGTAATTCAAAAATTTCTCAAAGGGGAGGGGACACCCCTTATACTCCTCCCCATTTTAGTCACCTCCAGAGGCCAGTTTTGGCTGTATCACTTAAAATGGTTCTCGATGCCTCTGTCAATTTACACACTACATAGCAGCAATGACACTAATATCCATTTTGTCTCGTATTCTCTTTCATCTCCTCAAGATAAACGGAACCAACAACCTGCTCTTCAGCAAAAGGTAGTTCCTCCTCCAGCCAAAAGTCACCCTCAAAGGGTAGGACCTGTCCAAGATGGGACACGGCCAATGGAGGACCGTATTGGTGTGGATGATGTCCCTGATGGACCTCAGATGAGTGGAAGTTGTGTCACTGAACTTCAACGGACCCTCAGTGATGAAGAAGGAAGGTTGGGTGATCTGGGAGCAGGGAAGCTTGGAGAGAGAGCACAAGGTATGAATATTTATGAGGAGAAATATACTTCTTAATAAGTGACTGGGATGAAAGGGATTGGTATGGTGTACTGTGGATGTATGGCTGGCAAGTCAAGTAAATGTTATGTTATGAGTGAACTTAGTGTATACTGCCATGTTTTTTGTTGTTTGTTTGTATCATTGTTTTTGTTTTCCATTTAAATACTTAGGGTGAGTAGCCTATAAGTAGCTACTAGTTAAACCTCCTAAGGTTTTTTAGAGCACTTCCTGTGCTGCCATGTTAATAGAATAAATGTGTATTGTTAATGTAATTTAAAGTCGGTCTGGATACATCTTGAAGGAATAAAAAATAAATGAAATGACAAAATGGAATATGTAGGAACTGAAAAATTTGGATCATATGTTACCATTTATTACAAGATCCTTTGCGTCATCTTTAAGTCACTTCATGTAAATGAACCAAACACTAGGGAATGGTGTCCAAAAAGATCTCTGTAGTCTCAATGTACTATGATGGTGACCTTGCTGTGAATGAGAATATCATGTACAGTAGTAAAAAAGTTTTCCCTGATCTGCCCCTCATGTGCGGAACAAGCTTACTACATAATGCACCTTTTATGGCAGATATTAATCACCCCAAATACTGTGTGTGTTAGGTTTAGGACCAGAATTCAAAGTTGATGACTTCACTTTGATTGGCATAAAAGTGGGGAAATTGAAACTCTGCTTTCAAATGATAAACTATTCTGATTGGACAATGAAATGTGCAGATCAGTAAAATGTGAGGTCATGGAAGTGACATAGCACTGCACCATAGACCATTGAGTTACCATCTTGGGGTTCATTAAATTGTTACGGGTTAAGGCCTATTTCAAGTGACAGAAACTGGAAGACAGGCTAGGAATAAAGATTAGTGAGGATTTAACCATCTGGGATGGGGAAATTTGTCCTTTAAATACTTGATTTAGTTTTATGGTAGTTTTGCTTCTTTGTTATGTGTTTATAAGCAAATGCGATGTTTGCATTGTCAAATATATTTACTTGATATTGGTGATGGTGATGGTGATGGTGGTGGTGGTGATGGTGATGGTGGTGGTGGCGGCGGCGGCGGCGGCAACGGTTGTGTTTGAGGGACACTGAAAAGAACCAGTTCTAGAACATGCTCTATAATTAAATTTGTAATTTTAAGGTAGGGACGGGCATGAAGTTCACTATGGGGCTGCAACATACTCTTGGGTTTGCTTACATGTCATTTCTGCATGACCATCTATCTTTTTCATTCTTATTTTCACAAGTGTACAAACCACACATAGGTGAGGTTGGGGGTCAGAGACCCATGTATGCTTTTCTTGTGTAAAACAAATGTTAATGACTTTTGTGCTGAAAATTATTTTTCTTTGTTTTCAAAGTAATCTCTATGGAAGGGGGTGGGGGAGAATCTAAATAAAGAGTGTTTCTACACTTGTGCAAATGATAGGAATAATGAATGACGTTGCCTGTAAAGCCTGGTGTTTTCACTTCACCCTGTGGTTGTGGTGTCCTTCCCTGAGAATAGTCAAGCACATACAAAGAGGTGCTTGTGGGTAAGGAAGTCCCACGATACAATTTTCCACAGTAGTGACAGCAAGGAAAGTTTCTGTTCTCTAAATGACTGATTTTGTTTCCTAAATTCTCACAGATCATTCCAACTTGTTTGAAGAGCAATCAAGGGTACACCGGTCCAGACTCTGTAGAACGTTGCCAGAGTTTCTAAATGACAACAGCGCCCTCCCTTATCTCATACAGTACATGGATTCTGTCAATGCGGTACAGATGGTACAATGTTGGCTTGCCACAGAAAGTTTTAATAAAGCTTCATGGTCACAGAGTCTGACTGCACCAATGGAGAAAGATACCAACGAAAGCATTCCTGATAAATCTATAGATGACGGAATTTGTGTTGGAGACAGGTCTATGAATGGATCTTTGCAGGACCCTTCTCTCACATCAAGAAGTAATGATTTGGACACACAGACTGTCCCAAGGATTGAAATTAATGGAAAGAAAGTGGGCAGTCCAGAAAGGTTAAACAATAATAAAGATGAGGACACAAGGATTTCAGATTCCCCAGACAAAGTAAATAAAATAAAAACTCATTCCAGGGCGAGATCAGACTCGGCTGCTGTAAATATAGCTAAACTAGCAGAAAGAAATAGCAATACAAAGGGCAGGGAGATAGGTCATCGGAGGAACACTTCAGATTGGAAAAATGTGGATCCAAAAACAGGTAGGAATGTTTTGAAAAGTTTACATTGCTGTAGAATGTACTTAATATTGCCCCCATCTTTGGCCTACCAACTATAGGGCAAAACTCTTCTTGCTTAAAGTTAACTTGTTTTTCAATAACATATTTATCACTATGTGATAGTCTTGAGCAGGTTACCTAATTCTTATTCAGAGTTATGACTGCTGGCCGTTAGTCAAAGAATGACCATACTTTCCTGGTTATTGTGACTCAGAGCTAATTTTTAGTAATTTCAAAAATATGCAGAAAACTTGCATTTTGGTGTTAATTTTTTGCTATTTTGCAGGTTTTAAGGAAGTATTTTAAAGTTGTTGGCTTTTTTTTTATCATGTTCTGTATTCATTTGTAAGTTTCCTTTCAGCTTTCTTCTGTGATTCTCCGATGTTTTCAATTAGACACCTCAGCCCCTTGGAAGCCTGTAGTGTTAAGCCTACTGGTGTATTTTGACTCATTTTAAGAGTTCTCCAAGTCTACTGTACAAAACATGGGTTTTGCTTAGTCATCATTATATCAAAATGAAGTGGGGGGGGGTGCATTAAAGTTGCATATATGCAAAATTCATGCACAGTTGTGGGCCCTGGAGCTGTGCTCATTCAGGTTGTAGCGGTTTAAGTTTATTAATGTATGTGCACTTTTACTGATTATGTTTTGTATAATTCATACTGTAATGTTTGGACTGGAAGTGCCTCCTTCAGTCTCATTGACCTTGCCAAGTAGGTGACACAGTCAGGACTTCTTTAAGAAAACTTATCAAACTGATCTTAGGGTACAGTATCTACCTACAGTATGGTAAATGGGAAAAAACCCTGCTATGTGAATAATAGAGCCTGATTTGTAATTATTCATTTTTGCCTAGAAGTGATCAAGGGATCTTGTACTGAGTAGAATTACAGATAAACCTCAGGGGTGTAGCTAGGATGAAATTTGTAGGGGGGGGGGGGCTACGTACTATATCAAATGGAGGAGGTCGTGGCATTGATAGCTGTCCTGGGAATTCTTACACATATTATTAGGGTGCAAACAAATTGTCGGGGGCCTAAAAAGTATCTGAGGAGTCCAGCCCCCTTTACCCTAACCCTAACCCCCCCCTACCATAGCTACAACCTCATGTACACTGTTTTAAACACCACTCAGTTGCCAATATTTTTTTTTAAAAGAGGAGGGGATGGGAGGAATGTTTTTTTAAAAGAGGAAGGGATGGGAGGAATGGGGAGGGGTTGTTTCTGGCATATGTTAAAAACTCTCCTTCTTACTCTTGACTCAGCTGTGGAACGAGATGCAATCAACATTTACACCAAATTTCTATGCAAAGATGCAACTGCACCAGTAGGTATACCAGAGGAGATCAGATTATCTGTCATTGGTAAGTAATTTTATGGCCTTCAAAGATTTAATATCAAAGGTGCAGCCAGGATTAGAATGAGGCATGGGAGGGGGGGGGGGGGCTTTTATTTAGGACACAGTTCAAGGAGGGAGGGGGAATCTCATTTGTGAAGGTTAAACCTTACATAAAAGCATTGAAGGTAAATCTAAGGCAAGGAATCCAGGGAACACCACACCACTGCTCCCACTAGGTTGTTTTCCCAGCTTGGTAGATGTTACAGTCATCTTTAGGACACATGGTGAATATTAAGTCCTTGGAAGTAAAGGACAAAAATTAGCTAGAAGACATTAATACCCCTTTGATCATCCAGCTATGGTAGCTGACTTGCACAATTCATTGGGTGATTTTCCGCCCTGTTGATCACAGGATTGACTGTGCAGTTTGATGTTCCTAGATTATCTATTATCCAGAGATATTGATGAAGAGTAAAATAAATTGTGAAGTGAAGCTTGTGTCATTAAAGGCTCTTCAATCAAATGGTAAGTAATTGTATGGCCTTCAAAGTTTTAATATCAAAGGTTGAGTCCAGGATTGGATAAGGCATGGGAAGGGGGGGGGGCTTTTATTAGAGTAATGTTAAGGAGGGAGGAGGCATCTCATTTGTGAGAGACAGTAAAAATTCTCTTTACAAAGTTTCTTCTAGTCCCTCCTACAATTTACACAAAAAACACCTGTCTAGCACAGCTCTCAGACAAACTCACAGTAGCTTGCACTGAGTTTAAATGCTCTTGGCCACTTTGATGCAATCATACTCTGTGTGAGCTTGGGAAGATGACTGACTGCACAAGTCATCATTGACCAACCAAAGTGAACTTTCTTTTTGAATTAAAGTCAGAGTGCAGTCACCAATTGTATTTAGAGATATGATCATATTCCTAAATGTGTCTGGGATAATGCTGCTGTAGCCCCCTACCTGGTTTCTAGGGCTTTTTTGTATTAGAATGTGCACAGTGTCAGTCTACCTGTGCTACAAGCTCACCTATGATTGAACAACATAAGTTGACATCAAAATCGGTCACAGGGCCGATGAATTCGGTTGAGCACTGGACTGAAGCAGCCTCTGAACTGACCAGCCAAAAGTCTGTGGACATGTAACTAAAACAGCTGTTCTACTTAACAATAGTACAGTAGATGTAAGATAGCCTAATAGAAAATCCAGTGGACTTATTTGAATATCTTTTCCCCTTTTCAAGACCTATCTCCCCAACATTTTACCACTTGCGAGATTTCTCATTTGCTACAGTATGCAAAATTGTGATCGGATGTGTAGTGTTGCACTGGGTCTGAATTTCTTTGTTAATCCTTTGTAAATTATCTGTTAAATTATTTACCAGCTAGTTTGGTGTTTAATGTGGACATTTTCGAAGAACTAAATAGCTACTTGCAGAATAACACGTCAGGGCATGCCACCATTACAACTGTCCTTGGAATGAAGGAATAAAGAAACAAAGGATAATATAATGCACACCACATAGGTTCCTCTTTCAATATCATAAATTTGCAACTTTAGTTTATTTTTATTCATGATTTAAGTGCAAAAATAGTAATAGTCTTGTGAAGTTGTGAATACCTGATGGTATTTGATGGGAAGTCTGCCTAAGTATAAGGTTTGTAATGCTTTTTACATCAAACAGGCAGGTGTGACATAAATTTAATGTCTGCAGACCTTTAACTAGCTGACTCTGCTTTTAGTGACATCAGCACAACCATCCATAAAATCCTTAAGATAAAGACCAGATCAGGTTAGCTAGGTCAGGCAGAAAGAAAAGTTGTTTAAAATGTGTAGCTTATACAGTTAATGTCTTTAGACCCAAACACTTAGGCATGTATGGTAGGACTGGACATGTGCCTTATTATTCTACAGCAGAAAAATACTCTATGAGGAAATTTTTGTCAGCAATAAATATTGATTAAGAAGACATTGCAAAAAGTCTCTGAAAGCCTGCTAAAAAGAAGGTGAATGGCCCTTGACTGTCTCCCTCTTCTCTGCCAAGTAAAGTGTGTCTAGGTAATGCCCTGAATACAAGACAACTCCTTGATTTACCTTTTGTAAAACATAAGGAAAACGGGAGTAGATTTTATCAGTTGGGCTGATGTTTCAATGTATGGATGGTTGGTTTTATTCCTGCTTGGTTCATAAAATTGTTCCCTTGGGTAAGATGTTTTATCTCAATTGCTTCTATCTTAGCAGGTGATCAATGAGGACCTGTAAGGTAATTTGTCATTCGGACATAATAATACTACTGCTGCCTGAAGGAACTATCTCTGGGAGAAGCATTTGTTTGCCTGCAAATATTGCTTTGCATTTGATCAGGATTGTCTAGACATCAGTACCTGGCAAATGCTGCATGTTGTTACTCTGTTGTTATTGTTAATGTTTGGATGGCTGAAAGTAAATTTCAAGGGGCAAAATGATGAAACAAGAGGAGCCATAGTATTCTCAGAACCCACTGATTAAATATTGCAACAAATCCCTCTCTTT
>WURT03669147.1:0-17524 GCA_009936505.3 Holothuria glaberrima | reverse complement strand
TACTGCTGATGATTGCAGCCTTCAACAACAGGGTACGGAGGAACTGGATCAACTGTCGGCAACATATCAGAAACTCAGTGCAGTACTTTATCTAATTAAAAATTGGATGTCCTCGTATATCATGTTAATGAAATTTTGGCCATGCATTAATTGTAACAAACAAATTTCCCCTACCGTCCATACGTTCGTAAGATATCATTCTTCCACAGCTTATTATAAGAAAAGCGTTAAAAACCTTCCAAACATATTCTTAACAGTATAACAAGACAATTTGGTCTCGAAATACGCTATAGTATTGAGGACTGACTGACCTTGCGTTTTCAGGTTAGAAACAAAAAATAATTACATCTCCTTTTATCATAAGCAAACTCCTTACATAAAGTTTTAGTATTTTGATTTAATTAAAAATGCAAACTATACTGTTACAATAAAGTAGTTATATGAGACACAAATTTAACAGATAGTCCAAATAAAGTACCTTTAACGGTGACATCATAGACTATCGATCCATCAGTTAAACCATTTCCATAAATGCAGTAGTACAGTCCTTCGTGTCCGACGTCTACTACTGGGACTATCAAGGAAGCATTATCTCCCAACTGAAAATCATTTACAAACACTTCCTTCCACTGGTCTTCGAGAAATATCGAATAAAGCAGCGTTTTATGCTCTGTTTTATCATGCTTCTGATCATGACGCTCTTTCTTCCACACAACGAATCCAATATCACCATCTGTGCAATACAAGGTCATTTTCGCGTATCGTTCAATATATCGCGACCGCTTTTCCGTTGTTGATAAAGTGACATTCTGATTCTGCGCTAAGAGTACAGATTCATTGATTTGCAATATCCCCTGAGGACCAGACGTTTTGCAAACTAGGAGGACCAGCACAGTTGAGTCATGAAAAATATCGGCAGTGGTTGCCCGTGATGTGTACCCGAGTCCCTCTGATTTAATTGACATATCAGTTGTGACATTTCTGTCACCTTCCACAGTTCTTGCTACCCATGTGAGAGCAATGCTTGGCCGGGCACTTCCAACAGAGCAGTTTAAAGAAGTTGAGCCGATTTCAGCAAAACACTTGGTACGATTTCCGCAGTAATTAACACGTGGAAATGCATCTTTCGGTTTTACTGTGTGATTGAAGAAAATCACGCGCAATATAATAGGACTGACAAAAGACATATCATAAACGAGGGAAGCACCCAGTTATTTTGTAAAGCTCCAGAAGAGTTTACTACTCTTTAAAGAATATAAGATTATCATATAATTATGCTTAAGTTATATTACATTCCTTACATATGTACAGCTGTGGCAAGACCTTTGACATTATTTAAAAAAAATCCAGCTTTACAAACTCCTTGGTTGATGGATCGCAGTACCACCACCAAGAAAAGAACGACATTGAACATTTGCCCATCCAAAGTTATGCCTTTGCTCCCTATCCCCAAGATCCCAATGCAGTTCAGATGTCTTTAGTTTACAGGGGCAATTAGCGCAAAAAATATTGTTCCCTTATTTTCCTTTCCCCACCTTCTAATTTGAAATTCTGGTGGCTACACAGATTAAATAGTGTCTTTTCGGACTCTACATGACAAGTAACTATACAGGTGAAAGTGCTCGGTAAATTAAATAACTTACCGATTACGACAACGAGAATATGCAAAAAGACAACATCTTCGGTTTTTGAGTGAACGTATAGTGCGGTAAAGGTGGTTTCATGCTCCAGGGAAACATTGTTGATGATAAGAGAACCGTTTGGATGAATATCAAATTCACCTGAGTCGTATCCATCTCCTGATTTAGTGAAATCCTGGTAATGCAGTACAGGGACTGGTTTACTTTGTTTATCATATTTTGTATCGAACCACAGGACACTAAAAAACTCATCATGAAATATACAGTTTATTGTGCCAATCCCTCCATATTTCATATACTGAGGTGATTCACAAATTGGTGCAGAACAAATTCCTGCAAAGTAAAAGAATAGAGCACGTAAGGATCTTTAAAGCTTATAAATCTGTGCAAAGAAATATGGAGCAAATAAAGTAAGGTACATTACTTAGTGTTGTTTTTTCCTACTATTCATGAACCAAAGCTTACTTAATCCCTTGCCCGTTGCATCCACCAGTCGCATATATGGTCAAGTTTACGCAGTATAGTACATGGGGAACTTACCTATACAGCAATGAACAGCAAGCAATGATGCAAGAAACCCAATGCAATATTCCAAATCCATTGTAACCTTGTCTAAAGTAAATATAAAAAGTAGATTAACACGTGAAAGAAAGCAAAACCTGAACAAAATGCGTAAATATGAATCATATTTGCAGTTTGTAATGTCTACTTAATACTATTGAAATATTATCATTCATCGCTTCCCCCACTTTAGTCTTCCAAAAAAAAAAAAAAAAAAAAAAAAAAAAAATAATTAACGGTAGCACTGACTACAAAACTGCAATCAATCGCGCTAGAAAAGCGGTGTATATTTTTGAAACGTTTCTTACCTGATCATGCGTTTTTTTTTATATATACTGATGTTAGATATGCCTTAATCAAAGCTATGTAGTTTCCAAAACACTCCAAAAGTAATGGAACTGTATTTATGTCGCAAATCTTAATGGTCTTTTTTCAAACCACCTTGTCTGGTCTATTCCTCCCTAGATTCTTTATTTTCGTAAACGTGTTGTGCCAATTTACCCCTCCTTTGAAAGCGATTGAGAATAAGGTGAACTTCACATAAAGACTCGTATGAAATATTCATTATTTTTCATGTAAAAATGCTATGAGAAGATACATGTTTTAACCTTTTTGTTAATCAAAGGCACGATTTACCCAATAATAGAGGCACTTTTAGGTTATAAGACATACAGCTAAGAATTCAGTCAATTGTAGCATCTTGGTTGTATGTTCATTATGAACCGAGTCATAAATATAGGCGTAGGAAAAGGGGCGGGGCAGCAGGGGCGACCACCCCGCATTCTGACTGGTGGGGAAGGAAACCTTTCGTCCCAATTTTGGTTGGCATGCTGCACATCGTATCCTGAAGATATTGTCATATAATATTTCAGATGCCCGTGTCTTTTTCTTTAATATGGACACGCGGTGGTCATGATATTAGAATCAGGAAACTATTTTGAAAATTAAAAAGGGAAAGAATTGAGTAGGATGAAATTATTTCAAAGTTTGTCAAAATTGCACCATTTTGCATCTAGGGCACTTTAAATGGTCAAAACATTTCCAAATGAGACACACGCCTCCCTTTAGACCCCTCTCAAGGACACTGCATCACTAACATTTACTTCTGCCCCAATTTCACAAAGCTTCCTACACCTATGATAAAGCTTTATCCACATCTTGCACTTGTGGATAATCTTTACAGTATTAAACCTCAATGATATGGACTATAAGCCAGGTATCACCCGTGACTGCGTTGAAGTGTAAGAAGGGAACCTAAGATGTTATCCAGAGAACTAAAGCTCATTAGACATTGGAAAATTTGTGTGGAAACGAAGGCGATTTAGTCCATCATATTTACTTGACAAATGCGCATCTCCACAAAACCAGTGAGGGAAAGGAAAAGACGACCGGTATAGCCATTAGAAGGAATAGAACATCATATGGGCTCATATGGGCTAATTGTAAGCTCTACTATTCTGCGCATACAGTATATAACCTTCGAGAGATATGCAGGGTACGTGCCTGGTCTCCCTCCTTACAGGAGGGTTAAAGGCCTGCACACTGGGGGTAAGTGGAGTCTATCATTAATGTTCACACTAGTCTAACTTGTGGGCATTCGTCTTTGACGGCTCTCAACTTTAAGTCAGTGAACAAACCTGGCGACTTCACATAGCAGTAGTTAATTATCTAGACCGTTGTGCTAAATCCTTCCTTTTATTCGGAAGGGGTGGGCTTGGTGGCTATAACCACATCATCTCAGAGCTTTGCCTACGAGCACTGAGGGTACAGATAACAGTTCACAGCCCCTCCCTTCGGACCAGTTATGAGCACATCGGCCTGGGCCCTCTTCTTTCACCAAGGTGAAGATGTCGCGCAATTTCAGGATGCACATAGTTAATGGCAAAAGTTTGGTACGGCATTGGTTACCAACCAGTAACACGACAGTTACATTCGAGAACAAGTTCGAGAGGTATTAATAGAACAGTTTGTAAGTCTCAAAGTGGGGGGGGGGGGGGGGGGGAGAACACCAAGGAACTTGCACTATCCCTTAAGAGGCTGGGAAGGGTCTGGCTTGACCAAACCGTTTTTAAAGGAAATTTTAAGGTGGACATCAGTGGTTAGCGAGTGATAGCGCTTGATCAAGTTAAAGTGTATGCTTTTCCTAGAGGCGTTAAATTGTCAGCCCCAGCTAAATTTGTGGGGCGAAAGTATGCTTCAGCCCCCCACTTTCCAAGGACGAAAACCCCTTATTTGTCTCTTCTGTAAGAAATGTCAAAAATTTGCAGTAATTTACTTCACTATTTGTCCAAAATGATACACCAAATTACATCTAGGGAGCCTTAAATATCCAAAAAATTTCCAAAAGGAACCCTTATTTGTCTCTTATTTTTTTCCAAAATGATGCACCAAATTGCTTCTTGGGAACCTTAAATATCCAAACATTTTTTAAAGGGAACCCTTTTTTGTCTCTTCTGTAAGAAATTTAAAAAATTTGCAGTTATTCACCGTAATTAACCTTAAAATTTGTCCAAAATGATGCACCAAATTGCATCTAAGGACCCTCAAATATCCAAAAATTTTCCATTGGGAACCCTTTTTTTTTCTCTTAAAATTCGTTCAACGTAATGCACCAAATTGCTTCTAAGGACCCTGAAATATCCAAAAATTTTCGTAAAGGAGACCATTTTTTGTGTCTTCTGTGAGAAATGAAAAAAAAATTGCAGTAATTCATTTTAAAATTTGTCCAAAAATGATGCACCAAATTGAATCTATGGATAATTAATTGTCCAAAAATTTTCCAAAGGAAAGGGGTCGTCCCCCTTAGACCCCTCCCCCAGGACGGCGATCCGAAACAGGGTTCACCTCCCCGTCTCGAACATCTTCCTACGCCTATGCTCTCGGATACAAGTCCGCAATACTGGTACTGGGAGAAATTAGCCTTGTATTCAGTACCGCACTAATATATCAGTTGTCGCAGTTTCACAGGGCTATTTCTCTTCCACATTCTATTGCCTATTTGTGCTTATGGCGCTTTGCCTCTACCGTGCGGTGTTTGCCTATACGAGTAAAACATCCTCCTTAACGACTTTATATTCATTGTTCTCGTTACTGGGACAGTTAAACCATGTTACGTTTTGATTCTCGCTACTTGGGAAAATGTTAATGATTGTAACGAAGATGATTATTTTTTCTGATATGTTCAAGGTAAATTGCGTCATTATTATGATGGATATCAGTCTCTTTTTCCTTCTACTCATGCCCGGCGTCGTCAAATTTTCAGGTTTAGCCAGCAACATTACTTCAACCACGATTCGTCACAACACCATTACTGCAGAGACTGTGAAGCTCCCTTGCAATGGCATGGCTTGGAAAAATGCAGAAGGCATTATGAGCATTGATATGCTTTTTGTAGATAAACGATACAGTGAAAATTTTATGTTGTTCGATAACTTTACTCTTTGCATTCAGTCTGTGTCTCTGCAGCATGAAGATATATACGAGTGCGATTACAACTCAACCAGGGTTATAAGACACGTCTTGACTGTTACCGGTTTGTAAAGTTTAATCTGAATTTAATTCACTTCTGTTGGTCAGGTTAGTTATTAGTTTGTATTTGAAATATAACATCAAAATCGGCTTATTCGAGAGAAGTATGTTATATTACTACAATAATGTATGTAAGATCATTTCGTCATAATTTGGGACACTTTTTTTTTAAAAGAAACTGACTATATACTTTTTGCACAAATGACCATTACGTTAAAATTATCTTCTTTTTTCACTTTCTGCGATTAAAGTAGACATGCTTTAAATAGTATGGTCTACAACGCCTCTGCATAAATTCCAAAGCTTCGTTTGTGGAAGAATAGTTAAAGTCGTTCGGAAAAAGACCATCACAAAGTTTTCGATGTAAGGAAACTGGGATATGAATTTCCTAAAAAATGTTAAGATCAATCATTCGTCTGAAAAGCTTTATCGTAGTTTGTCGTAGTAATTGAACGGAGAAAAGCGTTTAAGTAACCGACACTAAGCTCAGAAAATATACCAAAGTAATATCTAACACGTCCAAGTATGAATCAATGTGTATCACCAAAGACGAACGATTTGCATTTTCAGCAAGTATTCAGGCACGTACTCCGGCATGATCATTGAACGAACGACATACCGATATTGTATTTCAACTATACAGAAAATTAAAATAAGTCATTTTGTATTTTAACCCAGAAAGGAGAATTCTAGGACAGATTTGACAACGAAACGTTTAAAACAATTTCATGTTATTTATGATCGTTTCTTTCATTTATTAAAGTACGTGTACTATATATGTCATCACTGATTTATTGTTCCAAAAGTATTCAAGTGCACTGATTATGTCAATTGTAATGCTTTTAAAGCAAAAAAAAAAAAAAAAAAAAGAACAGCCGTAATGTATGCTTACTACAATGGAATAACCTTAAATCGAATATAGAATTTAAATGGGTGATTTTAAACTTGTTAATGGGTGATTTTATATAAAAACATCAAAGCGAGCATATGCGCTACTTTCATATCATAACTGTCACTGATACTCATCCAATACTTTTGAAATTGAACGCTAACTTAGCGTCAATATTTATCAACACATGGAAATGTAGGGAAATCTCTTTTTTGGTTTGATTAATTGCATTGTCACCTGTTGAGCTACAAATGAGTTACACTGATGCAATACCAGATTTGAGGTTTCACCGTAACCACATTTGTTATATTGTCGAGAAATGCAAAAGGAACATCGATTTTATTCCTTTGTCGATACTGAGGGGGCGGGGGGGGGGGGGTAAATTATGAGCTTAACTACTAACTCTTCAAATTGGAATTTTACGGCAGCACTGACACATTGTACTGAGATCTTAAACAATGAAAAGGGATATATGCAAAAGAAGAATAAAGCCTCAGCTTCCTGAAGTACTTCTGGCACCGAGGAAACTGTTTTCCTTTAATCTGTGGGATATATACAGGTGTATGCATGGAATATTACTTACACTGTGGGCTAGATTTTCCTTTTTTATGTACTTTAAATCCATTTTATGCAAGTTAGTTTTCTATAACGCAAATATAAAACGGTGCGGACAGAGTTTTCATGTTGAAGTACAGAAATATATTACCAACCAATAAACAACGTGCACAAATTCAAGTTTTACCTATACTTTAAAAAGTCCGTTTCAGAATTGAGCCGAATTCGTTTAAATAGGCACTGAACCGAAATCTCGTCAATTATTTGACAATATTTGGTTCATTTTGAAGAGCAAATGGTTAGTTTTTTAACCAAAATTCGGCATGTTAGAATACTAATGTCATGTAAGGCGTATTAGATCGATTGAATAATGTATGGAAATAAAAGTAGTACTACGCGTTCACCACCAGAAATGCATTTCAGGTTAAATCTTGAATACGATTTAACGATTATATACCTTTTTTCATTTAACTAAAACATTCACATCTAATAACACATTCCCGGGTAGTCAATGGACATTTTCTTCACCACCTTTACTTTCTTGATGGGTAATTACAAAAGGAAACAACTTACATCTACAACCTTTGCAAGTTGTTGGATAGGGTAGGGGGTTGTCCTTCAGTGTTCCACCGACGTACAAGGATCTTTACCAAATCTCGTTGCCAGGGCACAATGGAATGTAAAACTTTCAAACTGGTAGGTAAGCACAGAACTTCTTCATCCTGCAGGTGAGTAGTCATTTATGTTATCTTGGTTTTGCAAAATATGCTGATTCTAAAAACCAAACTTTTTCGCAAATCTGGAGATTAAACTACTTAAACAATGCCACTACATTGGCAGATGAAGACTTAAGCTATATAAGTTCTAATTAATTAAGTATCCTGCAACCTCACAAGCCACAAAATTATCATATGTGTAATACATAGCTTTCTCAAGGCCCTTCAAGTTTAATATAGCTCATGAGATCATCACCCTTGACTACAGATTGGATGACTGAATTCAAATAATAAATATTAGAAAACTATGTTTTCATTCTCTCTTGGGAACGCTTTTTAATGTACCTAAATTCTAAAAGTACAAGAATATATGTTTTAGAGGTTTGAAGATGAATCTTATGCATCCGACTTCTATTTTTATAGCTTCCTGCGTTGCTGAGATGTTTTAAACTTTGGAATTTAGTCACTTCATATGAACTAGCCGTTTGCACAATAATTTGTGACCTCCTTCCTTTACAACTGACATTACCTGCTTTTGTTTCCTTTTGGAATTAAAATGTTTAAATGACTATGTAAATTTACTGTCTTCTTGCTTAACATGTCGTACAGAGAGGGCCTGCATAGTTAAAGTCACTCTTTAACAGTAAGACAGTGATCACATTTTGGCATGAGGTGCAGTGGCTTTCAAAAAACAAAAAGAAGAACAAACGGTAATTCGAGTAGTACAAGAAGGACATCATGACTAATTACGCAATTTAAAATTTTAAATTGAGTAAATAAGCTACAACATGGGATGCTGTAAGAATTTTTTTGGGGGGGCACAGGACATAGTATAGCAGGTGTATGGTTAGTATAATGATTTACAGTGATGCCCCATATAGTGTTCCAAACCTCTATAGATACCATCTCAGGCATTCAGTCATACGTTGTGCTTTATTACCAAATACAACCGATACAACCGATCGCTTCTCTATAAGGACGGAGTGAATGGCAGGGGAAACAGGCAACGTCACCTGGTCACTTGATCCACATGTATAAAAGGCCTACCCATTAGTAGTTTTTTATTCGTTTCATTGTGTCACAATACGCTTCAGTTTGCCAAGAAGTCATAAAATGTTTATTTTCTTGATTTCTTTCTTAAAATAACGAAACTATCGAACCTGAAGTCACTTGAAAACAATAAAATGATAGCACTATTTGGGATCTCAGTAGTTTCCGAAACCATTTTTGGCAAAGGGGAAGGGGGACGACAGTTCATCCCTTATACTACTAGACCGCTAGTCATTAGTCTCACTACAGCTTTGATTAACTGTTTGAATGTTCATTTTAAACAGTTGTAACGCTTGTTTAAAACAAAGGTGGTAAACATTTCGATTATATAACGGGCCATCTAAGAATCTTAAGACTGTTCGCCGGCCATGGGCGATGTCAACGTGGCAAAGGGAACGAAAAGCTTTTTGCAGACAGACACCTATGCTGATCTGTCCATGTGATATCAGTAAAACTGCTTCCAGTCGTGGATGAGAATCACGGCGGAAAAGACCCCCGAAAGCTCTAAGGTGTGTGCAAAACCGTGGGGTTTAACGCCAGCATTACCGTTACATTTTTTGTAAATGACATCATGAAGTGTGAAGCTAATCAGATACAGTTATCAGAAGGCGGTCATTTGTTTAAAACATCTTAGCTTGCACTAATTGCAGGCCCATTTGTGAGTTTGAAGTATTATAATAGTAACTGAGCAACTGAAAAAAGCGCGAAGCGCGCCGAAAAAAATATCGTTTGGAAGGCACTCTTTTAATATTTGGTCTTCGCATTACATCATGATCAAAGTTATTCACTTCTTTACTTTTAAACCCACTCAAAGGAGGGAGGGAGGATTGACCCTTGTAATCCACCGGGACTGACGGTGCAAACGAAATAAATTTCGCATTTAGTTTCCATAGTTGGATGAGTTTGGTTCATATGTAAAGACATGCGTGCTTTACGATGCATGCTATTGTGCAACCTGTGAGGTGTACTACACCATGCAGAAGCGGCATCACGAAGTGTATTGAGCCTATGTCTAACATAATGGATAAAGTTAATATAAATTGATTTTCAAATGCATGTCACTATACGTTCACAAATTGCCTTCCGGGCAGGACCAAATGGTCTCGCAAGCCGGAGGTTCGCTACCCCTGGTTTAAATCATTTTCGCAACTCCGTTAAAAAATTCTTGTAAAACACGGCGTTTGTCCCACCGAGTTTTCTTAAGAATTGTTTCTACTATAATAAATTGAATACTCATTGGGTATGCAATCAAAACTTTCAGCAAGATCATGTTCGATCAGACACCGATAAAGCTTCCAATTTTAAAGTTCTAGCATTTTACTTTAATCTTCACACACGCCCGGCAAATCTGATTTTACTATTAAGAATTAACAACTTTCGCGATTATCGGTGGTTACGGCTTCAGTGATTTTACCAAATAAACATTTTCTTATTCACCCTTTTCGGGAGGTTAACGTTGACACATAACCCACAAAACAAAACAAATGCCAAGGAGCAGCTTACAACTCCCTGCAATGGTTGAGACTTTGAGCAAAGGAAATTTTCTTAGAATTATATGTGACAACTGATAATGCCCCCTATGGGACAGTGTGGCATTTTATCATTTCCTTTATCGCAAACTAGAATATCCCCAATTGAAGGAGCTGCACACCGTGACGAGCCTGAAAATAAATTGAAATCATGACGACTCGATCTAATCATATTAATTCATATGACCAGTGGTCGAATGACCCAGTAAACCTAGGCTGAAAATTTGAAATTATTGCGAAAATATACTTGGCAATTACATATTAGTTCATTCTTTATAAATAATACATGACATTTGTGAGATAGAGGGGATAATTTGCCCAAATTAAGAAGTACTTTTTCATTTTGTCATATCGAATAATGTTATTTTTTGAAAATTGAAGACCATGCTTTGAAAACTTGGGGGGGGGGGGAAAGTGCCCCCCGTGCCCCTATGGCGAGCCGCTAGTGAGCTACAACATTTTATATTTCAGAGCAGGAATATCCTGAAGATGGAAGTTGGATCATTTGGATTCATTTTTCAAACTTTGCAACATTTTTTTGAAATTTTGGACGTAGGTACACTTTCGTGGAAAAGCTATATAAATTGCTTAAAACTCCTCTTCAAAATACGCCTTTAGTCTTTCCCCTAAATACTGAGATACAGGATCGTAGAAAACCCCTCAAGATAGGAATATAACGGTAAGGATTCCTCTTCAGCCCCGCACACGTCGAAGGAAGCGAGGAGCTCTCTTCGTTTGATCCAGGTACCAGCTTGTTATAAACTGGGAGCTCTAATGTGGGAATGGTAAGACTTATTTTCATAGGACAAAACTCATCTGAAAACGGATGTCAGAAAAATTCAAAAAATAGTTCAAAAGGTGTTCTACGGAGCCAAAATTTGTCACAAGTGCAATTAGCGACCATTTAAGACAACCCGTAATGTAACCCACCACATGACACTTCAAAGACTAGTGAAATTACCCTAGATAAATAGATCATCGTCATGGTTAAGATTCTTCTGTGTCTTAGACTAAGTTTTAAAAGTCCCCCCATGAGGACGTTTTCCCTTTTGGTGTCAAAATCTTTGAGATCTCTTTTCCAGTCCTAATGTTTTTTTTTTTCCTGCTGTTATTTTTTTCTCTAAGAAGATTGGAATTCATGTAGTAATTCAAGACAGATTGGCAAGTATGATACTTTCTCAAAATTTAAATTTTATTGGCAGAGCAGGAACCCTCAACTAGATTATAATGGTTGCCATGTTGAACATTGGATATGAAGAAGTGAATGATGATTCAAGGTGATTGTACTCAAAAAAGCTGTGAATTAAAGAAAGGGAATACCTGCTTATCTGGAACTTAAAGTATTAACGTGAGCTAAACTTTCCGTTTTGTCCCTACCCATAGTTACACCTTTGTAATTCAACAAGGGAAAGTAAAAGGAATGAACCCAAGCAACCGGAAGATTCATTAAAGCTCTGTTCTTTTCCGCTGGAATTTTTTCTTTCATATAAAAACGTTCGTCACATGTCAAAGGATACTGTTAACAAGGACCCTATTATTTTTGTAATGATCAGAAATCAATTAAGGTCAAAAGAAATCAAACAGTGGTAATCTCATATACACAGCATTTCCAAAACTTTAATCTTGATAGATATTACAGAAGGCGTGTGGATGTTTTACACTGAGGTCTTAAAAGGTCTTGTTTGTCATTGAGGTCAAAAGTCATTTGAGATCACAGGAAGTGTAAGTGTGAAAGTCATTACCACAATTTTTCAAGAAGACTAACTTTCAGAAACCTCACAAGTTGCATGCAGATGCATACCCTAGATTGTATTAAAAGTCCTTGTTGCTTTTGCTGGGAGTAAAAGGTTCAGATTAGGTCCTTGTAAGTCACATTTTGCTAACCTCGTTAACATAAAATTTCGAGATGTGAGGCTTTGAGGGATATCTCACTTTGCATGTAGACGATCCGCATTAAGCTCAAAAAGTTTAGATATATAGGTGGAGTACAAAGGTCACGCAAGATCACCAGACTTCAGATTGCACAAAACATCATAAAATGACTACTCCAGACGGATATCGTTGAGAGTTTACATACTTTGCATGTCGATACCCTACAATGTTAATCATTTCTACAGTGTTCAGTTGACGCCAAAGGTCACTTGAGATTATCGTAGGCCATGCACACTTAACACTCCTGCAAATATGGTATATGTTTATGGATTTTTATTACAACTTGTCAAGGTCCTTTATCCTGCCGACCTCTTGCTTTGTCCGGCACCGTCAGGCACCGTACAGCACCGCCCGCCACCACCCCACAACGTCCCACACATACCCAGACTGAAATAACTTGACATGCCCTATTTTCATTTTGTAAGAAATCATAAAACGGAGTGGATGGCTGCCTTTCTCTACAAAATCATTAATTATTTTCTTCGAGTTATTAGCAGTTTACAGTATTAAGGTCTTCTGAAGGAAATGTTATCACTGTACCACAGCTCTTTTTGTTGTAAGAAGGGAAGTACATAAGCTGATAAAAGCACAGCCTACAGATAATATTACTATCCATACAGGCCAGTGGCGTAGCTAGAGGGGTCGAGGGAGGGCACGTGCCCCGGGGCCGGGTTTGGAGACGTTGGAATGTGAGAATGAGAGAAAAAAAATAACACTTTTTCGAAAAACATGACGAAATTGATGTATGTCGTCAGGCATGAATATTTTCCAGTTACTAATAAGAATCTGATTGAAGTTGTTTATATTGCCAAATTTATAGATTGTGATTCCTTTTCAGTCCTTTTCGACCGTTTTTTTTTATCCTATTCTGTAATAACTACACCGTAACGGAAATTTCGGGTATTTCGGTAAATTCAGTATACAGTTTCAAGGCAGTAGATTTCGAAATTTTGAGCTTGAGTTTATCGTACATTACGGTGATGAGAACGTTTTTCCGAACTTGGGAGTAACAATTTAAATCATGTTGACAGAAGCTATTTCAATCCCTAGTTGCAAGGCTTATTCAGCAAGCTGAAACTCATCCTACCATATCTCAAAGCCGCGATGGGATAAGCGAGACTATCTACTTTGGCACTCCTTAATACTGAGCGTGATGAAGCAGACAACATTAAAAGAGCTCGGTTGTCGCCAAAACAGAATAAATTCTCGGACCCGCCGACTTAGTTACGTCACATCCGGATATGCTTCTTGGTTCATCGATTCGATCCGAAATGCATTGTCTAGTACACAAAATTCACAACGTACGTACGTTTTTATATTATTAGTGTTGCACGTTTCAGTACGATACTACTTACTTTTAGGCCTAACGTAATTTTAGCTAGGCCTATGATTTTCTTAGTTAACCTAAAATGAGTTTAATGGTGGTTAGTAAAAGCGAATCTATTACGGGGAAGAAATGGAAACTCGTTGTTTGCAAAAACAACAAGTTTAAGGCTTACTGGAGGTGGTTGATTCAAGCATTTTCATTTCCTGTGGCCGATTTCACCAACGTTTAGCGATCATCGCTAACGCCGATATCCATCGCTAAACCTTAAATTCATCGCAATTTAGCGATCAGCTTTTGCAATCGATTTCACTAAAATTTAGCGACCGATTTTTCATCGCTAAGTTGTGTCGTTTGCGATGAGTAGCTGCCATGATAACTCAATGTATTGACTAATTGATCTATCGATCAGAACCGTTACAAGTTGAAAAGATACAAAATTGCCCAAGCAAGAAGTAACGAACTATAAATTCAAAAAACAACTTGTTCAATATGTAGCAAGTGAAAAATAAAAAAATGTAAGAAATGAAATACGAACGTTATTATTGAATTACATGGCAAATATTATTTTAACTGAGAGTACAAAACGCATTTAGAGTAATATTTTCAATATGAGTGTCACACTGAGGGTAAACATCTCGTTTGGTATGACGTATTTATTTCCAAAGTACGTCACTAATCAGCTCCTTTAACTGCGATCATGTGATTAACTTTTTTGCTTATGCAAAAGCACGCAAAATGCAGTTGCAAGTTTAAACAATGTTACAAATTCAGCGACTTGCAAGACTCTACTATGAGATAAATGTAGATAATAAGAATACTAAGCTGAATGCGATAAATACAACAGTCTTACAACTTAAGATAATGGTAAAGTCAGGCGCGTAGCAAGGGGCTAAAAACTGGGGCGGCCAAGCGTGCCCGCAACACTATAAGCGGAGCGCCACCATGATTGGCGCGTAGCGTGCAAAAAAAAATTGAGTTTATATACCTCTAAGATCGCCGGAAATGCCCCTAACGGGCTATAATACATAAACCTAAACCCCTAATATTTTGAGAAATTACGCCTCAGCAATATCGAAAGGAGGGGTTTTTGCACAGGCGTAGGTAGCCTTTGCTTCTGAAAACGGAATCTGATTTGCTCGAATAGCTCCAATTAGTGGTCTACGTTGGCCAGGATGGTGATTTCTATTTTGTCTATGAGATTTAGGCCTGCAGTACGTGCAAAATAAGGCAATTTCTGATAACGCCGTAAAAAATAAAATATTACAGAACCTGATAACACCGTAGCCTAAGGCAATGAACTTCAGACAAATTATGCATGAATGGCAGCCGCACCGGTATGCATGAGCCCACATTGTGAAAGCAACATGCAGCAAGTTAAGGAACGCCAGGATCGTGTAAACCAGATGCAGTGCTTGATTTTTGGTTGTGTTTCTGTCATCGGTGGCACAACCACTAATCACACAGGGAAAGGCTTGCCGTTTGTTTTTAGGCCTATCATACCATTCCCCGCTCCCTACTTATTTCCTTTTTTTTCAGGAAAAGCCTATTTTTATGTTCTTTTCTTTTTTTACGCTTCCAAAAATTTGGGGCGGCCATGCCTGCCCCAGCCGCCCCGCTTGCGACGCGTCTGGGTTAAGTTGTATAGAAAGATGCGAGCATCGTAATGCAGTTTCAATGGTTAGAAAAAGCCTACTGTCTATGGAAGAATCACAATAGGTATTCGGGTTTAAAAAATGTTTTTTAGACAGTTTACGTAGTTTTACAGTGCATGGTACGGCACGGATGTGCTTAAAGCCTGCACAACCAATATCAATTTATTTCACAATATTATAATTATAATTAAAATTGCGGGCGAAATTTTCTACTCTTGCACTCGGGGGCCAAAACCTCTAGCTACGCCACTGATACAGGCTAGATAAATCTTGGAATAGAGACACAAAACGAAAGCAATATTCGTTATTATGGGAGGCAGAAGTGTTGGGCTCGAAGTACATTACACAATAGTACACGTCACCTCATTAACGGAAGGTTTTGTTTTTTCTACTTTATTACATAACGAAGTACAGGCCAAAGGTCAATACACTCTGAACGAAGGCTATTGTTGTTATATTTGAAGGAGACTGTTTAGTCGAAACCAGGCCACCATATCGGTAAACGAAGAAAGAACGTGGTTGCGACGATTTCACAAACAAGGTTTTCTGTTTTATATCAAGGGCGTAGGAGGCCGGGGGCTGGGGCGATAGCTCACCAGTAAAATTTGTGGGGGGCTGAAGTATGCTTTAGCCCCCCCCCAACTTTCCAAGCACGAAAACCCGTTATTCTTCTCTTCTGTAATAAATGTCAAAAATTTGCAGTAATATACCTTAAAATTTGTCCAAAATAATGCACCAAATTTCATCTAAGAGCCCACAAATATCAAAAAATTTTCATGGGGCTAAGATAAATAAAAAAAATCCAGTAACTTACCTTAGAATTTGTTTAAAATGATGCACCAGATTGCATCTAAGGACCCTCAAATATCAAAACAATTTCAAAAGGGCTACAAAATGTCAAAAATGTGCAGTAACTTACCTTTAAATTTGTCCAAAAATAATGCACCAAATTGCATCTTGGGATCCACAAATATCACAAAAGGACTAAAAGATGTCGAAATTTTGCAGCAATTTACCTTAAAACTTTTCCAAAATGATGCACCAAATTGCAACTTAGGACCCTAAAATATCAAAAAATTTTCCAAAGGACTAAAAATGTCAAAAATGTGCATTAATTTACCTTAAAATGTTTCCAAAATGTTTCCAAAATGATGCAACAAATTGCATAAGGACTCTAAAATATCAAAAAATTTTCCAAAGGGGAAGGGAACCCCCTCCCCTCAGACCCCTCACCAGGACGGCGATCCGAAACACGGTTCAGCCCCCCTTCTTGAACACCTTCCTACGCCTATGTTTTTATATAGTCATTGATGCGTACCACTGCAATGTAAAAGTGAAACTTCAATCGATACTTTAGTTCTGCGTATGTTGACATTCTTACTTTAGCGTGAGAAGAACAAATGACTTTCTGTTACTGTTGTTTATCTATCGCCGGGAGTGATTGCTTCTTCGTAAAACTGTTCTGTTTTCTTCTATGGAGTTACCCATCATATCTCACCAACTGTAATAAACTGATTTAAAACATGACAATTACAAGAAAGTAACTGTGAAACAATAAGTCTTACACAGATAACCCCTCAAGTTCTTTCAATTTTGAGGGTACAAAACATTTAAATAGCCAAAAGTTATAGAACAAGAAGGAAGGTCTATGCCGTCATTATTTGTAAACAGAGAACGCCCAATGACATCATTATACACTTTTATGAGGGATATCCCCATCAGCTACATGCGATCATTTCATATGTTTATCCTTCTGTGTGAAATGGATACATGTCATTACACGGGGTCATAGGGTTGTTAGGATCAAGTCAGGGTAACGCAGAGCAAATTACACTTAGGCCTAGTACCGTGATAAAATCCATTTCCAAGTTGTCTATTCACAACAGGGCCCAGGCTGGACAGCATTTTAAAAACAGCCTGCATGAGAAACATTTTGCAGATGGTTGACGTTAATTGCGGATTTGAAGGCTATTTGAAATCATGATAAGAGTGTATTAACCTACTAGTCAAATAGTAGTCTGACAATCAAGCCACTTTAGCAAACACTGTAACATGTACAATACCATTACTGGGAAAGGTACATTTACGTGTACAGACACTACAACCAAAAGAACCATTGACCCGTATCATCCTACTGAAGCAATC
>WURT03669136.1:0-17526 GCA_009936505.3 Holothuria glaberrima | reverse complement strand
TTTTTCTAACAAAGTCAGGAAACTGCAAAAGAAAGAGGCAATTTTTTCCCGACAGCTAGCAAAATTTCCCGACGGACAACACTGAAAATTTCTGGGGGGTGTAGCACCCCCATAACCCCTCGCCCCGGTAGTTACGCCCCTACTAGATAGGTTGTATAAAACTAGGAAGTGGTTGTGTAGGATCAGGTAAAGGTACGCCCAACGGAATTTTGTCCGTCGTAAGAACACGAGAATGAGATTCTAAATAGACTGATACAAACTGCTCCTAAACTTCGATTAAATGAGAAACTTTTTCAGCATCAAAAATAACGTTAGAGTCTTGTATTACTTTTACAATACCATCTACTTTAGCTTCAGCCGTATCCATCTCTTTCAATGTCTGGAGCTTCTCCAAATTTGCCTTCTGCTTAACCTCTTGATCAATGCCCTAAAGTTGGCCTTCAAGAATGAGAACTACGGGATGACCGACGGCTCTTACTATGAGTCCCACATTTCTTTAATACGTTCACTTTTCTTTTAAGTAGATGATAATTGTCATTCCCAATGGTTTCAAAGTTAGAATAGGCAATTGGTTTATCTGCCTTACACAACATTTCGTTGTACTCTTCATTTGCGATAATAACCTCATTCATATCTTTTCCTAACAATTTACGTTCTTCTTTCAATGAAGAAGAATCATTTGATTCAGATGACATACTTTCAATTCGTCCCGCTCGGCTTCGTCATGTAGAAACCTTATTTCTGAAATTCCACTCTCTTTTCTCAGTTTCGTACCCCAGCCCTTTTTCTGTATATTGCGTGGTACGTGGACTACGAAGGGTTTTTTTCACGTACAAGGGCGGCTGTAAGAAATTTTGTTTGGGGGGTCAAAAATCAAGTTCGTATGCAGGAAGGACGACCCCTCCCCGCCTGACAATGTTAAGGATTGCTCCGCAGGCGCGTCGGAACGGAAAAAATATTAGGGGGGGGCTGAGCACCAGGAAGACTATCTAAGCGGAGCGCCATCATCGGTTGGCGCGGAGCGTACAAGAAAATTTTTGGCTTTACAAACCCTCCAGAAGGCCGGAAACGGCACTTCCCGAGTGTTTTAAGCTGCATGTACCCAGCCTTGAAATATGGATCTCATGTCTGCACTTGGTAAATATTGGGGGGTGGCTGATCCCCCAGCCCCCAGCCCCCAGTCCCTACCCCCGGTTCCGCCGCCACTGCCGCTCCGAACAGAACAACAGGGGTATGATTATTATTATGTATCACAGAGATGCCCCATATAGTCTTCAAAAGCTCTTCAAAAGTCATCTCAGGCAGTTAGTCATGAGCTATCTCTAAAAATAAATACAACCATATCTGGCTATCAGCCAACCGCTAATCCATAAGGGTCGAGCAAAATACAGGGGAAACAGGCAAAGCGGTTTGATCTATTTGTATAAAAAGAGATCCACTTAAATATATTGTTGTTTCTTTCATCATTGTGTCACAATGTGTTTCAGCTTTGCCAAGAAGCCCAAAAATATTGCTTTTCTGAATTGTTTTATTTAAACAACGTAAACTTAGGTCGAATCTTGAAATAACGAAGAAATATATATTTGAAAATTATGGAGAATTTTGCAATAGCAATATACACAACTTCATAAATAACATGTCATATTTGTGAGAGAGGGATGACTTCGTCTAAATTTAGAAATACTTTTAATTAAAACCATCTCGAATTACATGTTTTTTATTTTTTGGAAGATCTTGAAGACCATGTTTTGCAAACTTTGGGGGGAGGCCCCCGTGCCCCTATGGCGAGCCGCCCTTGCTCACGGAGACCTGTCTTTGTTGAATGGGGTTGACGCTAAGTTGAGCGCAACAAGGTTGATGTAAGTTGAACGGAACGGGGTTGAAAGGAGGCCGTCACGAAGAGCCTGTCCGGTAGGGCCGCCACTGTGGTAGACTTCGAGAACGGAGATTTCACTGTAGCGGAGGGTGGTGTGGTCGATGGGGCGGCTACCAAAGTGGACCAAAAGTTGACTCAAATAATGACCCAAGGGTCTCGACTGGAGTATTACGATACTTCTTCATTCTGTTCCGTGAACTTAAACTGGATACCTCCGTGAAAACTGTACACATAAACACAAACATTGTGGTGAAATTAAGTGCGGAGTATATAAATTATACAAACATAACAAAATCTATAGGTAAACATGTAATACAGAAATACGAGTGAACTGGTTACACATTACTAAGGAGCATACTAAAGTAGCAAAAAAAAATATCAAAAACCAAATTCATTGCCCAAAGTAAACAGTATCAAGTTACTTAAAAAGGTTACAAAAATACACATACCTCCTTGGGCTCTCTATACTACACCCGCAAGGTAAGTTTTTCGGAAAGGGTTAGGCTAAGTCTCGCCGGGAACTCGGTGTTTGCCACGTCCAAAGCTATCTGGCTAGAAGTGTGTGTTGACTCTTCGAGGTGTTATGACTGAGTGCCCTCAGCTCGCCTAGCAAGCAAGGGCTAACAAAGGAGCAAGTTACGACCAGCATTCCAGGGATGAATGCAGTATTCCACTGAGAATCGTGAATATAGTGTTTTGAAGAGTGACTGTTACACAGATTATGATACTGCTCCTACATCGTCAACGCGCGTCAACACCCTGGTTAACCTTCCCACCAAGTTTGGAAGAAAACCTGTACAGCCGTTAGGGGGTACCTCTTGACAAATCACTGTGTTTAAATATACATTTAACCTTTAACCACGTGACTTTTTACTTCTATTTCCACGGCAACTTAATAATTTGTTTAAACACAACATTTGCATTACAACTGCGAATGCTCATGTCAACTAAATGTTTCCGCTTGAAGAAAAGTAAAAAAGAAATTTTACAAAATCTGATATTTTGTCATTGCCATTAACTTTCGGGGTTCGCGAGAAACAATATCTGACTACGGGAAATCTCCCTACCAAGTTTTAAGAAAATCGGTAGAGCGGGATTTTTGGCACGAATTTGTGTTGAAAGTATACAGTTGATTTTCAAATTCCCTCATGTGACATTCGACCTCAGTTTTGATGACATCCGCATGTTATGGTACTTGTCGTCTCCGTCAGCCAAGGGAATTTTCATTTCATTGCAATGTTCTTTCTTTAATTTTAAGCCAAAAGACAACTTTCACTAAATTAGTCCTACTTTCGCACCGAGATGGAACAAACTCAGTGTGCTAGTTTACTGGAGATATTTGACACGGTTTGACCCATCCCACAGTCATAGATTTCCGGATATCCCTAGGGTACCCCACCATGGGTTAACCTGATACTAGTATCTCGGAAAAGTTAAACATTGCCATGGCAACTGCGATTGCTGTAAATAGCCTAACTGCCAAATTAACTACAATATCTCATCCTCTTTGCGGATCAATGAGATAAAAAACAGATTTGTAACATTTGGAACTGACTTGAAATAAGAATCCCTCACAATCAAATTCACTTCTGCAACCATCTCATGACCACCAAAACGACGCGCAGGAGCTCTTTTCCTCACCCTCTTGCCTTTCACAAAGAATGAGTAATGCCAATACTTAACAAGTTAGGCACTATAAACTAAAATAGAAGGAAAGTAATCGAAGCGCGACCATAAAGGTTGGGAAGTAGCGTAGAGAGCATTTATGATTAAAATAACCCAACATCGCAGGAAAAGTCTCTTCACAAAGCTGCGGAATAAACTCTTTATGAGGAGAGGAGAATTAAGCAGCTTGAGTCCACGCACATACACCAAGACACACGTACACCAACACGCTACCAAGTGTTTGTACTGCTACAGTTACATCACTGGCTTTAGGAATGATCAGTTCAGACTAACTGCTCTATCAAATTTCCTGATGTGGGGGTTGATCGTGTACAAGAAAATAGTTCTGTCTTTTGTATGAGAGTACATTCGTTAAAAAAAAAATACTGAGAACTTATAACTAACTGCTCCAAGGAAAGTTTCCTATCCTTCATCAGCCTTTTGTGTTGATGTTGTAAAGCTGCGGACCATCGATATGGTAGCACTATAGGAAGAAGAGAGTGCGATTTAATATAAAGAAAATGGATTTTGAAATAATTAGTTCATGTTTGATTGCCTTAGTGACCGTCAAAAATACTACAACGAAAGATGGCACTAAAGGCGAAAAGAATAAACCCTTTTACGGCAAGCTGGTTTCCCTAAAATTGTCAGCTGTTATTTCCTAGTTTGCCCATGAGTGTACAGTTTAGGTGAAGCTGTAAGCTCGCAGACACGAATGGTTGACTCCTCATGATCTACAACATATTCCTGACTTAAAATTTTCCACACGTTAACCTTGTCAGTTCCGGACCCATCCTCATTGAACCCAACAACGGCCGTCTTGCATAAACTATATCCCCTTTAATCTGAACAGCTAACTACATTTCAGGGTATAAGGGTAAATGATACTCTTACATTTGTAGGTATGGTATATTTAGACTCTATTTGTACCAAAGTCGCTCACAAATTCGAAAAGAATTACCGGATAAGGCTTATTTCTTGACCAAGAGCGGCAATTACGTGGGAGCTGGGGGCCTGGTTTCCCCAATAATTTTGTTGAGGGGGGAAAATTCTTTGATTATCGCAAGACCGTAATATTTACTGATATCTGGGTGAATATTAGACTTTCTGAAAACCCAAAGGTCATCATCGTTTCACACAAGTAGGCGCAAAATAATTGAAGCCAACGATGTTTTTGATAAATACTGGAGGATCCGGGGCTTGGGGAAAGTAGGCTGGGATAGAGCTTATTTGTGAAGGCGACGCTATCATAATAAGATGTGCCACACACTGAGAACGCATTTAGGTAACAATATCACCAAGAGAGGGTACGTATGTGAAAATACTGACACTTGGTGAAGCTTGCCCAATAGTTCATTCGAGCATTATCAAGAGGCAGGTTACCACTGAACTGGGTATCCCAGCCCTCGGGTGGCCCATTCTTCAACAATAATTTGGCTAACTTTATCCAGTTTCAGTATTTTATCATTGGTGGCCACTGTTGGTGACATCTTACCCAACTTTTTTCCTAAGTGCAAGCAAGGGTCCGGAGGATTTCCTCAAGAAATTATAGGAAGTAGGCCTGATGAAGGGTTTATATATTGAGATAAATTTATTTTTGTTAGTAGTTTGTTACCTTTGTCCAGAGTTGTACACTCATTCCATGAGAATTGGACTCAAGTCAGACACGTGTCGCTTTTTTGTGACCTCCGACTTAACTTGCAAATGCAAAAACTTGCGACTTGACTTGGACTTACGAAAAATGACACATGTGACCTTACTTGGACTTGCGAAAAATGACTTGGTACCAAACATTAGTCATAATCTCGCCGAGCGACTACAAAGAACTTGAAACATCTATTAAAAGATTTGCGTGAATTACCTATAATATCAAGATCGTGTGTTCCGGCCAAACGTAGTTGGTTCTGGATTACCCTGGTAAGGACAAGTTATGTAAAACGCAATGATAATTAAGTCTAATTGGGTTACTAAAATAAATTCTCCATAGACTTTGTCCTTTTGCTATGAGGCCCCCCTGTTCTTGTTAGTAGTTTCCCCGTTGAAAGCCTGTTCAGTCATAGAAGATCATGATCACTAGACCTCACAGGGCAAGGTAGGGTTACGATATGCTATCCAATCTAATATATTTGAAATGCAACAGTTTGTTCATGTAAAATAGATCCTGTTCATTCTCTCTAACAAAACAGATTTGCTTTTATAGCTTTTGCGCATAGCCACGCTACGCAGCACAACCAAAAGGCTAAACCCAGAGAAGACAGCAGGAGTAACCCCCCCCCCTCAAAAAAAGTAGAAAATTTTTAAAGCAACCTTCCAAAAAACTAGCTGTGTAAACTTCCGAGTTACTACAATAAAGATTGCATAAATGCAACTTTGAAGACACGAAAAGTGCTATTTCTGGCAGTATGGGTCATGTGAATAACACTTTGGGAGGGAGAAAAGGAGAGAACCACCCCTTTTGAGTATATTTTGCTCATTTTTGTCTATTACTCATATTTCTAAACACTTCTTTAAAAAAAAAACTCGCTGAATCTTCATCCTAAGTGTTTGTTTTTCCATTATAACTCCGTTTTTGGACAACTTTGGTGTGATAATATTACTAATCCCTAGGTTGACCTTACCATCATCCATCTTCCCCTTCACCCTCTCGCTCTCTGTTAGTAGGATGGGGTAAAACTGTTATTTGAAAAATGCCAATTTGTGCAATTTGTGGTATGTTTAGTACCCATTCAATGTCATTTGCAGACGCATAAATGCATCGTTCTAATGACACCAGTTTTTGGATTAAAGAGCTCCTTCCAGGGGCCTTTCCGCTAAACCCTCACTGAGGCCTTGCCCCCTAATCTCACCACTGGGCCCTAAGGCAGTCCTCTGTTTACCACTACAGTGAGGCACCGACTGCATGGTCAAGTGGTTAGAGCATCCAACTGGCAGCAAGGTCGGGGAATCCTGGCCGTGTCATACCAAAGACTTTGAAAATGGAACCTACTGCCATTGTGCTTGGTGCTCAGCATAAGCAATGGAGTAGGGAAAACAAGCCAATGAGCCACAACTAGAAAAAAGGCCGTGGCCGGCCCGACTTAAACCAAATGGTTAGAAACTGAGCCGTAAAACCTCATCTAACTCTAACTTTTCCGGTATTTTAAACTTTAACCTACCCTCTGACAAAGTCCCGGCTACCGGCCTGACATGGGGAACAGTTTGGCAGTTGTCTTGGTATGCTACTCGTTAACTGATGGTGAACCTTTACCTACACTTTGTTTCCCCCGCCAAAAAGTTCCCACGCATACATGAAAAGCGGCATGTACAACACTTCTTACTTACATGTATTATTTCTGAAATAAAACATCTTTAGTGCATCTATATGTTAATGTTCCCTGGCCAGTATGAAAACATGCATGCTTGGAGATTATGGGAGCATGAAAAACCATCTCGACTTTAAGGAAAAAGCAAACTTCAAGTGTTAGTGCATGTTGTTCTTGGACCATTAGTCACATTCTACACCAACTAGTACCATCAGCAACTGTTTATTCATATATTTTCTGAGAAGGTTTAAGTACTATTTTTGACAGTAACAAGTTTATTTTACCAAGTGCGCAGCTCAGCCGTTGAGTTTGTGAAAAGTGTTTGGACTTAAGAAAGTCAAAATCCTTAAAAACACCCACACGAAATTTTGAAACCATAAATTAAGAAATTCGCTTAAAGTTGTGATTTTAATTTGTCTTCCATCGAGCTCAAAATGCAAATTTGCTGCAGACCTAAGTTGACGCCTGATTGCTTGTTAGTTAGTTAGTATTTTACGACACACCAACACGACCGTGTTAGTATATATTGTCATCTGGATAAGAAAAATGTGCTATGTGAGGGTACAATTAACTAAAAGAATGTTGGGGTCAAATCCCACTAAAAGACACAGGCAAATGCAGGAGTCATGTCAAAAATTTCTATACAGTGCCTGATTGCTTGTAATAGGTGGACAAATTTGTAACTTCACTTCTACATGTGAAAAGGGGATTGTGACCTGACTTGTGCTTGGACGAAATGACTTGTGACTTGACTTGGAATTGCAACAAACGACTCGCTACCATCTCTTCTTTTATCTCGCCTTTCTCTCTGCCGTAGGATAGCACTCATTTCAACATAACATTTGAAAACGTTCCCCTTACCATGTGCATTTTTAAGAGGTACTTTAGATAGGAAATGCACCACCGAAAGGAGTTGCTTCAAAGGAATTCACAAAAATGCTTTATTCAGTTTATTCAGGTAATTCTGTGCGCATCCTCATGATGATACAAAGAGAATATACGTGAAATCTAACAAATATTTACACAAATAGACGGAAGAGCGTGAATTACGTTTAAAAAAGGAACAAAAATACATCAAAACAGGCCTTCTTTTACTAATTTACAATTAAAACGGAAAACGAAGTTACAGATTTCTTAGGTAGTACATTATTAGAATACAGATGCCTCCTACGTTTGTTTCACTCCATACTGTATGTGTGTGAACAGAGTGGACCTGCCAAAAGTCATCTCTAGTTTTTTAAAATAACAGCTCCATCATAAGATGTCAATCTCAAATATCAAATGAACAAGACTCAAAGATGGGGTTTGTTGCTTATGGTTCAGAGATGGTATCTTCGTGTACGCTTTCCTTATCAAACTCAGTTCCGAATTTCTTTCTCTTTTGCGAGTGACGTTATAAAAATTAGTATAGAGGTAAGACAGAGGGGCCGTCATTCTACACTTGACACTGTCTAGCAGACAAATGGAATTTTTTTTATTGTAGGCAATTAAACTATGTTAGCTCATAACTAGATTAAAATTAAAAAGGAGTAAGCAGTTATAGATCTTTCGGGGAAAAAGTTGTTAGAACAGGATATGCCTCTAACGTTTGATTCCACATTGAATGAGCTAAATGGCAGGAGTATCGGCATTTAATGCTTGAATGCTTTTCTTCAAGCATAGGGGGTAACATGTAAAGGTGTTCATAGTAGATGTCATTGGAAAGACTTAAAAAGTCGGGTCGGAGGATTTTACTCCCTATGTAATAAATCTTTACTTGCTGCACATCCATAAAATATCCCCCGCTCAACGCCATCATGGGCTTTGAACTCTGATCTAATAAGACACGACAACTTTTACTATTTATATTTTGCTACAAAATCAGGTAGAAATCGCCGGTAATGTTTCCACCAGCGCTTGCCAGTCCTATGGTCAAGGTTTATTAAAATAAAATAAACATCACATGACCACTGGGGATCGCGCAATAACTTAACCCTTTCCAAATCAATCCATCCTCTAAATTGTGTATTTACTCGGACTTCTTTAGTAAAAAAATTTTCATTAAGTTAAAAGATAGACCAAATGATTTTTTAAATAGTCATTAGGACTATTAGAAGTGTGCAAAGTCTCTCTGTCAGACGGATTTGGATTTGGAAACCTGTGCACAGATTCTAGGTTATGTGTGCATTTTGCCCTCTTTGAACTTAAGAATTAAGAGTACTTCAAGCATTTACATTGTCACACTCTTAAAACACCCTGGTTAGATTTAACCAGTATTGTGGTCACAGATTAACCAACCTTTTTCTGGTTAAAATAACCAAAAAAAATCGGGTCAAATTATCACTGTACTAGTGAATTTAATGATGATTTTTAAATCCCGGTCAAATATTAACATTTTCCTGGTAAAATTTAACCAGACTTCCTCGGTCATTTTAACCAGGAAACGGTTGGTTAATCTGTGACAATATTGGTTAAACCTAACCAGGGTGTTTTTAGAGTGCAGACACCAAACTATATATACCAAAAAGCTTGACCGGATCGTGTTGGATCTCTTTACTGGGTATTCCAGCCGCATACATCCTCCAATAGGTTCGGATTCAGCTGATCAGCATTACAAAAGATCTCATCGGGAACAATTTTTCGAAAATTACTTAAAATTTGTAAAACGGGAAACGTGTGATTTAGGTGATGTACCGGTACTGCTTCCTGATGAAACAAAACGCATATTATAGCCTGTGTAAATGAACAGCTCCTTCGTTTTTCAGTCAAAATTTATTTACAAGGATACCAGAGAACATGATCCGGTGGTTGTTTGCCTAATTATGCGGTGATTGTTTGCCTAATTCTACTTCTCAATAGTTTTATTATATATCTTTACCGCAGAGGATTTACGTACTTGAATATAGAAATAATAGACGGCAATGATTTCGAGGGATTCACTCACCTGCAAGTGTTGTAAGTATACAATGAACGCTTGTCCAGTAATGTTGTTCTGATAAACCTATAGAACTTATGTATTAAGAAAGGTCGTGTTAGTACAGTAGTAACAACTTTTACAAAATACACAATACTGATTGATGCTGTATTCGATTTTAGGTAATGTGAAGAATACCTGATTTCAGGTTTGCTAAAGTGTTGCAAAACTGCAACCTGCAAAGGAAAAGTTTGCTGTCTACGTGTAGGGGATGGTATTTCCCACTCTTGAGATTTTTTTGGTTATGGTAGCTGGCTGAAATGCAAAATGGTGCTGTCTTTAGTAAGGTTTTGAAATGATACTATGCATAGAAACTCCAACATGTAGTGATAGTTTGGTTGTGGCATGTTGCTCCCAGCTTCAAGACTTGTTCCATAGGACCAGCATAGGATCCCTGGAGCTCTGAGGTTATTGCAACATGGGGACGCTAGCATGATTACTCAACTGACATCCAAATGACACTTTAAAATCATAAATTACCGACGGAACATTTGTAAGCAAGATTATTAAATTAAAAAGTCATGCACTCGCGTATGCTATGACATACATCATAAGAAAAGCCAAAACACTGTAGTAAATGTATAAGCAAATGTCATGACCCGGTCGTTTAGGAGTTTCATGGGTTACTCAAGACATCGAAAAAGCCTAAAAATGTGGCACTGATCTATCATAATTCATAGAGTACGACTTAAAAAGTCAAGTTCGACACCACACATCATGATATACTTCCCCACAATAATCACATTGTGGTGTTAGAAGTTCGGCTCACCTTCCCATCAAGAATTATCTCACTTCAAGGCAACAGTTCAGTTCTTTTAACAATCTACCTTCTCACCTTCTAAATGTCAAGGGTGAAGTTCGCATGGATCTATCTTCGGACCTTTTTTTCTTTTTAGCTATGTAAATGACATTTGTAATGTATTTGAATCTTTTTCAATCTTCTTTTTTGCAAAAGACACAAACGTCTTTCACGATAGTATTGCAATAAATCAGAGAAAATCGTAAAGGATGCGAAGCGCAAATTGAAATATTCTTTGCGACAAACAAATGATATCTGAACGTGAACAAAAAAATGCATGTTGGTCACCACATGAAGGAAAATCATCATCGTGTATAAAAAATGTTTTGCTTCTGAAAGTAAATTGCAACAAAAGTTAAGGAGTTTATATTCATGCAGGGGCGGTGCCAGGGTATTTTGATGGGGGAGGGGGAGAGCATGGGGTGAGTGATCGTTGTCCTGGGGAGAGGTATAAAGGGAGGGGTGTCCCCACTCACCACTCTTTTTCTTCTTCTTCTTCTTCTTCTTTCTCTTTCCCGTTTTCCTTTCTTCTCTTTCGTTTTCTCCTTTTCTTCTTTTTCCTCTTCTTTTGCTTCTTTCTCTCTTTCTTGAAAAGTATAGGGGGAGACCCCCTGTCCCCTGTGGCGCCACCCCTGTATCCATGGTACACTTTCATGGGATGGTCATTTTTAGTATGAATCAGTTTAAATCGCAAAAGGGGTTGGCATACAATGTAAATTAAAATTCACTTTGCATTAAATGACTACGAGCTTAATTTTTCTGAACATTATCTAACCTTAATTGTCGCTTTGTTACAGTATTTGGTGTGGTACCACTAAAATCAATTCTTAATATCTATCAGCCATATCCACCGCTCTGCACCAAGGAAACTTGATTAAATCGAATGACTTGATTACTATGAATGGAGCTAAATTTACTTTTCATTGTTTAAACAAGCTACTTCTCTTTTTACATAGTCAACAATTCTGTACATAACTTCTATACCAGGCAAGCTAGCCAACATCATACTATTCTAGTCGATAAAGATGCTTATTATGATTTTAGGAGATTCTGCCTTTTGCAAGAATCTAGTGGTCCCCGATCATGAGAGAAATTGGTCACGGGCGCCCTATTTTGTTCATTTACCCACAACACCTTGATTACTGTTGTATATTTTCAGTGGAGATTGGTAATGGGAACCCCCCCCCCCTCGGCTAGCGCCGCAATGTTTATCGGTCTAATGTAATGAAGTTAAATGCATGTTCGGTAGATGTATTATCATAGCTATTAAAAAGCTACGTCATAATCGTTGGTTTAATATGCCGTTTGGGGAAAACGCTTGCCAAGCGCTTGTGTGGTCTTCGTTCTTTCTAAACCTTGTCTATATCAGGCTATCAAGCCTATACATTGCGGTTATAATTTTTCCCATTGGGGAGGTTTTCTTTGAAATAAATGAATCTCCTTGACTGATAAAATAGTCTGAAGTATTGATCAATTATTTTTTGGAACGCGATACCCCAAAGGTATCTGCTTAGTCCATTGGTAGCTTCTCTGAGGAACGCTTACTGAAGGAAGTATTAACCTCGTAGTAAAATCGGGTTGATGGGTGGGTGGATGGATGGGAAGGACATGGACCTGTCACATTTATTGTGATATGATAAGGAATAGTAACTATGGAGGTGTTCTTGCTACTTAAGCGCATAAGGGTTTTAATAGTATTTACATTCACAAGACTGATTTTGATTTAATGACATTACTTTATCTGTCACGTGATAATGTGTTGCGATAAAGCAATAAAATGAAATGAAAAATTACCAATAAATTTTTCTCAAGTTGAAAATAGTGTAAAAAGTATTTGCACGCCATAGGGTCAAGTGGCTGGACTCAGAATTGTCCCGGAATTGGGTACACTGGAATTGGACTGATCGGACTCAGCCCAGAAAGGTGGTCACTGTAAATGGAATTGGCTCGATATTGAGATAATTTTCTTTCATGTACTTTTTTTGTGGTCGCAATACCTTATGTTATACCCCACTAGTTAAGTTGGTCAACCCCAGTTATGTCTTCTGATATTTGTATGTTAAGGACATCGTGTCTGTGATTACTTGAGGAGAGGGAATATTTGAGGTCCCGCAAAATATTATGTCAACGACCTTGGTATTTGTTTCAATTTATCATTTGTACGTGATCATCTTCGATTCTTAACAAAACTATTTCAAACCCCTTTCATGATCATTGAGAGTGGATGGTGATAAGTCTTCATTTTCAATGTTATTATTTCTAACTTACAGTCATTTCCGGTTTCTGGATGCAATCATCCTATACCTGTATATGTCGATAAAGCATTTTTGCATTAGAGGCATCAAGGGGAGGCACGATGTAATGTCTTCTTCACATCCATAGTGAGACTGCTCAAAGGGATAAGGGGTGTTTATTTGGCTGGGGGCCGGCGCTATTGAAGGTTACTGCTCTTGACTTTAAATGATACAGTTTCTTCAGTAAAGGCCGATTTATACTTCAGTGTAGCGTTATAAAGTTGTGAAAGTCGAATTCTGAGGTATATCCTTGATTAGCCTTGAAGAGCAAGGAATGACCATGTATGGTTATTAGAGCTTCATCAGTTTATAGCGCATGAAACTTTGAAGTATGGATCGGCCTTTGCACCCTCATTTAGCACAATACACAAAATAATTCCATAGTTTTACTCTTATATGTGTTGCAAGTTGCCGTATAACAAGTCAGAAGGCCAATTATCGTTTATCCGAGAAGATAAGAAAGGTACAACAAAATACGTGTGGGTCAAGCTCTCAGATTATTTGTTTGCTCTAAATAAGCTCAGATATGTTTTTAAGTCCTTTCCAAATGTTAATGCGGTCGGTACACTATGTAACTATAACAAGGCATATTTTTCACCCAAGTCGTCGTGTTTGGTACATCAAGCCCAGTCGTTGCAAATAAGCTAGTCAAGGAAAATCTTTCGTGAGGCCTGTGCTTCGTTTTTTGATTTTCTTACATACTCCTAAACGGGAGCTGACTCTGCGGAAACTCTATCCCACCAAAGGTTGAACGTTGTCAGAATTCTCAGATATTATTAATCTCAGGAAGCTACTCTCCTTTCAATAGTTTTCAGAGCTAAGACTGATGGTTGAAAAGTTAACGGACTCTGAAGAGCTCAACACGAGAACGCACTTAACCTATGGGCTGATTTATCAGCAATGAGCATGTTCTGCAATTTGAAAACCTTTATTTAAATGCTTTATACCTTTGTCTGCATGTTTGTTAATACCCTATGGCTTTTGAAAGTGTTATCGGGTACGTTTGTCATTGCGGGCTTGCCCATGTACCCTCCATAGCCAATAGCATGCCCCTGGGCCCCAAGGTTTCCAGGTATGTTCAGCTTTCGTGTGTGTGAATCTCATCTAAGAAAGGTCTTAATTACCCATTTTCGTCACATATTTGAACTTTTGAGCTGTCACAAACGTGTCCAAGGACATATTTATCTTTGTTTTATAAAGACACTCTACCATCTGGTAATGAATTAAAAACTGCTGAATTTCTGCTGCAGTAAGCCTATTATTGTGGGCGACTATAAAAAGCACGTGGACACTCAGTCCCATCTGATGTGTCTCATTTCCGATCAACAGCAAGGAATGCAGGCTTCCACTAACATGTGTCGGCTTCCACCTACATATACGATCATACTATAGATCTGGTTTATCCCGCCAGGTGGGTGATCTTTTTGTTAAGTGCAGTGCGGTTTCCCTGCCATGTGACCACCGAGCCATCTTCTGGTAGTACACCCTCATTAATTCCTCCATTGACTTACACACTAATTCGAAAAAGTAAAGTGCCCTCTAAAACCTTGTGGAAGTTTTCGCCAGGTACAAGCTACCCCTCACAAGAAAGCTGACAAGTTGGCCATTCATGCCCACTTCAATTTACCATACCATGACCGTGAAGATTTTTTGCTAGCGGAGCTCAAAGCTTCCGTACCTTTTCCAAGAGCCTTTTTACTCAGTCAGAGCCTAATATACAGCCGCCAGCATCTAAGCCCATAATTTCCCCCAAAATGCTTCAATTGACCCCATTTTGCCACCAGTAATACTTTATCTAGTCTGCTTTCATATCAAATTGACAAAAGAACCCATCCTATTTGGTAACATATCACAAAAGTAATCCCAATGTCTCTTACTGGTGTTTTTTGTGAAGGAGATTAAATGACGCATTAATATTGAGTTATTAATGGGGGCGTGCTACCTTCTGTATGCAAAGACCTTACCCTGTAACTTACGAAATTTGTAGACAAATTGAGGCATCAGTCTGACCTGTCTACTCCATTCAGATCCGCTGTGGCGTCGATGCTAACAATTTGACTGTTTTCTACAATGAAGTAACCATATCAACATTAAACAAGCACGCTCCTGTCAAAGTTTCTTAGTTTCCAAAGATTTTGGAAATGGTACTCATGGTGAAAACAAAGATATCCACATGGCTGGTCGACAGCAATGTAGTCTTGAGAGATAATGGCCAAAACAGGCTACACGCTGAAACTTGCATCTTTTTGTCTCCCTCCGACTTAACCAAACTGCAAGTCGGCATTGTGAGAGGAGTTCTGATCCCTTTTTCAGCAGGTTGGGAGACCGGTGATTGACTATTAGATGTTTTTTCGGCTTAGAAACCGGTGTTGACTATTGCAAGCTTTCCGGCTTCTTTTCCGGCCTCAAACCAACTCAGCTACAAACCAACTCCGCACTGGACAAGTCTGCCTCATACACAGAATTTCACTCTCTACTTTTATAGGGAGAAAACAGTCGCCCAAGTTTATTTTCAAAAACCTGCTCAATCTTACAGATCACCTCTGAATTCGCTCACTAGTATGTTTTATGTTCCTGTATAAAAACATTGAATACTGAAAGTAAACCAAGGAATTATTCAGCATAAATTAAAAAATAAGTAACAAAAATATTGTCACACGACTGGTACACGGTGGGTGCTGTCCCCTATTATTAAGCGACTGGGGATCCACCGACGGTAATCGCGTAGCCGTAGCGAAGAGGTTCCTACAGTTTTTGGTCGAAAATACCTCCCAGATGGGGCAAATGGCACATTCTGTCATAACTTGTACATCTATAAGTCTCATCTAAACATTTTCAATTTTTATATTTCATGCAAATCTCGAAACAAATTAAGATTTCAAAATGAAAAATTGAAAGTTAGTTTACAAGCTAATTAAATCTATCATACTATGATTAAGGGTAATCATGTAGGCTATTTTATAAAAGCATGCTGTGGCACGGTATGAAAATAATATGCACTAGAGGAAGGGTTTCGTACACTGGTCATGAAAGTAAGCCGCGTGAAGTAGCGTCTACGGCGGCGGTCCGAGGACCTCCCCAGGAAAATGTGGGGAAAAGGAAAGCTTTATATACAGTTTCCCCGGTTCTAATAAAGGCCTTAAAGTCATGCTAAGGACATTAAAATTTCCAGCGTTTTAGTATTTTTTCAAGTACCTAAAAAGTTCATCATTATGGTTTTCAAATCTCAGGGGGAACTGCCCCTCCTTATTTCCCCAGTAGGCTACGTCCATGTGAATTATGGCGTACTAAAAGAAGCGTCCCATCATGATGTACATTCCACTGAATATGCACCTTCAATACTTTGTAAATTGTTAGCTGCAGCTGAAGATCCCACTGTTCCCTGTGCCCCCTCCCTTGTGGCTGTCGATTTTGTATACTTTATTTCAAAGTATGAGATTGCTGGTCTGATAGGGGGAGGCCTTCATTCCTTTACACTGCTAAAAGGAGTGTTCAATGAGAACCCGCGTGAACAGATAATTTTAAGTCACCTTTTCAGTAAATGCGATTGAGCACTTGATCGAAAAACAAGTGTGACTGTAACAGAAACACCTCTATCATAAATTTTCGTATTGGGACCGAGTTGACATGGGACCGAGTTGGCTTGGGACAGAGTTGGCATGAGGTCGAGTTGGTCTGAGGCCAGGTTGGCTTGCTCCCCATATTCATAATTTCTTATATGTTTAGCCCGTTGCCCGTTGCCAGTTAGGTCATCCCTAGCAAAGTCGGCCTCTTCAAAGTGGTCCCTGGGCCCAACAAATTCGCTCCTGAAGTCGAGTGTCAAATTGCCTAAAACTCTTCAGGAATGTTTTTACAAGATATCTACTTGCTGTATAGGGCCTAGAAACGTTAGTTTCTGTCGAGTAGACAAGATTGAATAAGTTGTAAGGAAGCTTTAAACGCAATTAAAGCTTTCTTGCCCACAGACACTGGTCAAAAATTCGAGCGCACACTGCACTGCCATGCCGCAGCTAGTAGCGAAATGTGAAGACGTTTCCGAAGGAAACATATACCTACTTTTGTATCAAAACCGAATGTTACTTCGAGGAAGAAAAAATACGAATTAACCTGTTCCTATTACCATTCATATAACTCAAAGCAATAGGCAGCATCGAACAGCTTCCCGTCAAAACTGGAGAGGCTGTAAGTAACTTTCATCTTGTTATTGAACCATCTTGAAGCAGTAACTGAATGCAGGTGGCGCATGGTAGATTACTGTCACTCCATCCAAAGCATGAGTGAAATAAAAGTAATAATTTATTCGAAGTGCTTAAGGTAGCGGTTGAGTTGCTTTGAAAAACTAAAAAAAACATATTGGATAAAAAGATGTTAACGAAACGATCTTATAATTTCAGTTTTTGCCTAATTTTTGCGTTGGTAGGCGGCATATTCAATTGCACATTCGATGACACTTAAAATATGTAAATTAGGATGAGATTTATAGTGATGAATTTGTAAAGAATATTAATTAATTAAAAAGGGTAGGCGGTGGCATTATCTGATACTACGTAGGCATTCCCGTGTTTCGAAAAATTTTTTTTAAAATAAATTCTGCGTTCTTAACGGTCAATTGTCTTATAATTAGACAGGTAGCATCT